>PNEQ01003875.1:62381-101087 GCA_003012365.1 Medauroidea extradentata
TAACCACTGTTTGTTTTAGGCGTGTTACAGGACATCAGTATCGATGATTGACGGCGGAGTACTTGTGAGCAACGAGACGACGGACTGTCATCTGTGAAGAGTGGGGGGCTGGGCCCGCCTCCTTCCTCTCCCGTTTCTTTCCTGCTGTTCTTTCTTAGTCCTGTAATCCCGTTGTGGCCACGTAGGAGTAGTGTGTGACGGGAACCTTGATTGTGGGCTCGTGGTCTTGGGTTTGTAAGGACTTGTGTGTTTGTGGTGTTGGTGTTAGTGTTTGTTAGTGTTACGTGTAGTAGAGCGGTGTCGTTGGTCTTTGCCAGCTGGTAGTGTTGGGTGTGTGTGTATAGTGCCGGTTGCGACGTCTTAAGTGTTATTGCATTACGTGTACTCGGCCGAGTTATTACCGGTTTCATCACCGCTGGTTTGAACGTTTATTGCTGATTGCTATCATTAAGAGTGATTTTGCGCGGTTTCATGTGTAATATTGAACAAACCAAGCAGGTATATTTATATTTAAGTAGAGTTGATACGCTTGTGTACTTTTGTGTATTTATTTGGAGAATTTTTAATGATGCAGTTACTTGGTATGAATATACGAGTATTAGGGATGTCACTATATTGTACCTGATGTATAAAGGGTTTTATTGATATTTTTAATTGGAATTTTTTGTCTCTAATCTTGACCGGCTTTTGGTGCTTTCCGGGAATGTTTTCGGAAATTGTCTTTCATTTTGTTTTTCTTCCTTTGCATGTGCTCCCGTCTGGGGTCGCCGTCAGAGCTGTTCCGCCTTCCTATCCTAAAGCGGCACGAGCGTGGGAGCTTTCCTGATGAGAGCGGGGAGCTGAGAGTGGTCCTATTTCCGGCGAGGACATCTTGAGTCCTCCGACGTACTGGTTCTGGCCTTTGTCCTACGGGTGACGATTGTCACACGTGGACCCCCCCCTACGCCTCCAGGTTGGGAAGACTTCGCCCATTCTGTAGAAGGAGTAAGGAGGGGGGAGTTGAACTAGGAGTAGCCTACTCCTTTGTCTGCAACGTATTATTACGACCAGCGACTTGTGAATGCAGTGATACCCTAGAAGTGTGTGGTTAAATTAGACCTGTGGTGTCTCGTCTGACATCTGTGACTCTTCTCCGTCCCGCTTCGACGTGTTCGGCCGGTCTCGGCAATCTTCGGCTCCGCTCGTGTCCTCCCTTCCCTTGCCCCTTCCCTTACTTCCTTGACCACAGCTCTGCCGGCCTCTCTGGGCGACGAGCGAGGCAGTCTCTTCCAGGTCCCGCTCGCGGGCAGTTGTGACAGTCCGCGACCCTGTAGGCACGTCCTCGACATACGTTTGGTAAGTTTTTTAGTTGTTCTTTAATTTTCGGTTTCATCTTTCTGCTTTGATTTGTGTTCCTCCCTTTCGTATCGGTCGTATGTGTTCTTGGACGTGCTTTCGCGCGGCCGCGGGCTGGCTACAGCTGGGGCCCCGTTTAACTACATTTCGGATAATAGTGGTGCATGTTGTTTGGCAGCCACAACATTGTTTGTTTCACGTTTCCGAATTTATTCATCGTTAAGTCTGTATGGTAATAGAGAAGTTGAATGACGGACATCTTCGCTTACATGTGATTAATGAACTTATTGTGCATTGGATTAACTTGTATGTATTGATATCTTAAATATAAATTTGATTGTTATCTCCCTCCTGGGTTGTTTCCGTGTAGCTAGCGCATTTCCTCGTCCCAGTGTCGAGCTATAAGTGAGTTCACGAGTGTTTTTAAGGAGTGTAGGATTGCTTCTGGGTGCGTCGTTATACTCGGCGCTTCGTCAACGGCCTGGTGTTAGCTGTGAGGCTACGATCCACGGGTACAGGAGCTTACATGTACAACTGCTGTCGGTCCCAGTAGTAGAAAGAAAAGTGAATAGCAAAGAGGCTCAGACACGAGCACACGACACAACCTGGCCACAATCGTGATGACACATGCGCATGCACGAGAGGAGGTAGGAGGAGGAACATAGAGGTTACAAAGAGTCACAAGAAAACAGAGGTCGTGCTCTGAGCCAAAATAAAGCAGTTCAACCCGCTGCGTGCCACCGACGCCCCACTGAAGGACAACATATTGCACATGAGTGAAGGGCTTTTATTCCCCCTGCTGATATAACGTTAAAAAAATGTTCCTTGCAATTTTAAAATGACACAGGCTTCCAATGCAACCAATGATTGAGACAAGAAAAATTTGCTGGTTCACTGATACATATGCTAGCCTCAAAGAGTTATCTAAGTACTTAAGTACACAGCGGCTGTTCATTAACTGCTAGCTGACACAGTGATGCCAAATATTTGGGTCAGCATTTAATTGCTTCCGTATTATATAGGCTCAGCGGAGTGGCACAGCCAGGATTTGTTTGGGAAATTTTATAAAGGAACACAGATCCCCACTGTCACAGTGGGGGATCCGGGGTCCTCCTCCAGAAAAATTTGGGTTTCAAGGTGCAAAACTGTGCTATTTAAGCAGTTTTAGTATCGAAAAATTGAATACATCAGTGGTAGTAATATTAGGTTTTTTTTTTAAAAGATGAAGAAGGTTTGAATGAAGAATATTACTAATGGTTGCTCTGAATACTCCCTAACAGATTTACTAGTTTAAAGTATCAATCTAGAGAAAACGTGATACATACATACTGTACATACAAAATTTGTAGATAAATTCTAAATTACATGATTTAATTTTTTGTCCATATTTCGGGGAGGGTAAGTGTCCTCCAGGAAGTGTCAAATGCAATAAGTTAAGAACCAATCATAAAAGTGACATGAACTTACAGTTGTTCAAGAAGATACACACACATTCCCAGTGATGGTTACAATGGTTGTGAGTCAGGGAGGCACAGTGGCTTTGTGTGTGAGTGATTTGTCTGTCCACTTTTCAGGACATGATCCATCATTTCTACTGCTTTTGCGATAGTTATATTTGTTCCTAAACGAGAGCGGACACCAAACAAAACTGTTCCCCAGTTTTGTTGAAAATTATTTTCTATTTGTAGTAAAATTTTTCTACGTAAAAGTTTATATAAATATTGCTTGATAAGTTCATTAATAAGTATTTTCTTAAATACATTATTAGCTGAAACAATAGTATATTTAATCTTGATAAAAATAGTTATAATATAAACGGTTTGTAACCAAACTGGGTAACAGTTTTACGATATCTGCTCTCGTTCAGGATTTAAAAATTAGTAGAAATGATGGATCATGGGTTCATGGCTTTTCAGTGTTTGAGGGGGAATGGAGAAAGAGAAAGAGCGAGAGACAGGGAAAGACAGAAAAGCGCTAAATCGGGCTTGCATTTCCGATGACAGCAGAATGTCTTGCACAGTGTCAGAGGCTAGACACAACTATCGCCACCAACTCCTCCTGGCGCTCACGCCCGACCACTACTGGCAACCATGGGAAGGACATGGTAACTAAATGCATGCCACGGCGGAGTGATACAACAAGATCCAAACTATTGAAAATGATACAAATATTCTTTAAAATCATATAAAAGATGATACAACTATTACATTTATAAATTTCACGATGCTATAACACACAAGCTGAACATAAAGCTATTAAATGGAGACAAAAATTGCAAACGGGAGGAACTATTTCCATGGTGAAATATCCAAAGCAGACAAAGGTTAAAGCTAACCAACATGTGTCAATCACCGGCGTCACTGAGAAATTCCATAAGCCCTGATGATCTGACCAAAATGTCGGTGCCAGTAATCCTACAGCCTGGAGAAGATTGCAACAAACAAAGTTACTAAAACTAGGAAATTTAATAAACTACTAAAAACTGCCAAACCTTGAAAAATAAGAAAAATACAAGAAAAGGTTATATTGACAAAAATAATAACAATTCTGTGGTGTTAATTTGAAAGAAAAAAAAAAAAAAACAAGCCAGGAAACTAAAAAAATATGTACTTTACTTTAAATTCCAGACTGTATTTTACATATAAATGTTGAAAACTGAATTTAATTTACACATGTTCCCAATTACCAAGTTACTGAATCCTGTTGTATCATCCCGAACACCGATGAAGCAATATTGAACAAGGCTCATAGCCTGTAATTAAAAAATTAAACTGAAATAAGAAAAAAAAATTATATAAATTTAAATTAGGTACAGGGAAGTACCTGCTCAGTTCACAATACACTACTTTAACAAATACACAATAGCAAAATTGTAAAATAAACAGCAACATCAAATGATTCACTACAAGCATTCCACGTATTTCTAGTCATATTTTTTTGATTTGTCACACTACTCTTGACAACTGAATTTTAAGTAATTTTTACTTTATATATATTCAGAAATCCAGTAGTTTCCAAGCAAAATCATTAAGTTTCACTCAAAAGACAAATATAGGAGGAACATGGTAGTTTCTGAGTGTCTGCCATATCTAATGAATTGAACTTCTTTGTGTGTTTACATGGTGCATCCTGATGAGGCACCATAAGCTACCAGGTTTAACAGTTGTACCTATCACCTGATATGTGACCCAGATAGTGAAAGGGTTAGATGGAGGGACGCAATGAAGGAAGCAGCATAGAGGAAGGTTGGGTGGGGGAGAAGAATGATGGGAGGCATTAAGAGTTAGTGGACCCGGCACGTGAGACGTGCTGTAGCATGGTACGTATAGTCGTTTTTTCATGTACAGTTACTAAAAATGTTTCTAATGCGTTTATCTACGAAAAGAAAACACACCTCAAATAAAGTCCCTATTATTTTAAAAATGCAGTCCGATATTTAAAAACATGATTATCAAGCTCCTCGAAGTGCTAAAAATGACTTTTTCATGTTGCTGTAGCCGAGAAAATATCAACCGTAATCGTAAAACAAAATAATAAAAACCTGCATTGGACTTCTTTCCACAAATAAAATAATAGGGTCATCGCTTGAAGTGCCGTTGAAAAACAGTTACTACGTAAACACTGCACGCTAGTTTAGTCCTTCGCGCCTAGAGGCGATGAAGTGTTTGACGCACGGGTTATATTCGACTTATCGCCTTCCCAGTTTCCGTGCCTCAAACGTAAAAAAAAGCTACGGTCGACTAACTCTTAAGAGATTTTGGTCAGCAAATAATAAAGAGGTTTTCAGCACTACTGCTAACAGGTGATATGAGTTGAGTATGGAACAATGATGGGATGAAGGGGATGGAGGTCAAAGAAGATCACGGAGAAAACCCACTGACCAATGATATCTTCCTACACGATTCCTGCATGCAAAAATCTGGATCAACACCGCAAAGAATTAAAACCACACCATTTTGGTGGGAGGCTAGGGGCACCAACTGCGGCTCCAGGAAAAGAGAAAAAGAAGGGGAGAAGAGGGAGACAGAAGGAGTGTAATAGAGAGCCTGAAGATGTACCTTTGTTGTTGACAGAGATGGTCGTGCAACCTAGGAACTGTGGCGTGAACTTGCTCAACTCAATACATGCAGGATCATTACAGCTCTGCAGCTCAGTGTAGAACCTGATCTCACGCTCTCCTTGCTCCCGTCTCTGCACCGGCTTGAGCACGTAGCCGTCGCGGTGCTTCAGCAGGCCTGCAAACAACATATTACCCTCCGCTGTAGTATGTTCGCCATCACTCCTTACTCACAACTCACAATACAATAAAAATGCACATTTTAAAATAAAACACTCTCTATACTACATTATTAGGTATTTCAAGCCAAACAGTGCAATGAAAACTGCATCCACACTCTTAAGAGGCTGCGTCACACCTCTTTCGTAAAATTTTTTCATTTTCGTATGAGAAATTAAAAGTGCGACAAGTTACAGTCAATGTCTCTTAATAGAAACAATTAATTTTATGATTACGTGTGGAATCGTGCACTAAATTGATATTACGTGTTAATTAGTCTCTATTATACAGTGCTAGATCATTATCTCAGATTAGCTTAATTACTCCATTTTTACTTTTTAATCTTTCGAATTCAATGCGAGTAGTGAAAGATAAATATTTAAGTCTCTACTGAAGTGTTTTCAAATATGTAAATTTTCGAATGATTTCAAGAGACCAACTAAAATATGTACTGTAAAAAACTAGTTATCATTATTAGAAGGAACACTAATTCAGAAGATTTTACCAGGAATAGGCTTACTTGGTTTCATCTGAACCAATCAGTACTTTGACCTCTCATGTCTCTGACATTAGGACTCCTCATTGCACAGCCTAGACTCATATGTACGTTTCTTCCACAGTTTGATTGATAAATGCACAGACTTGAAGAAGTATACCAAGTAGGCACCATATCAATTAATGGCTCTTCATAACTAATACCTTCTGTTAAAAACTGGTCTTGCAGTTTAGCTTGTATAGGTGGTTTGGGATAAAGTGAGCACCCAAAAATGCCCAGCTAAATTTCTATTTTCGGCCAATTTGTATCTTTCCACGCGTAGCGGCTAACAACAGGAAAGGTCTTACTTCTCTGGACACGTCACTTGATGTTTGCGCATGTAAGATAAATTGTGCAGTCAGTTCAAACACGTATGGTTTAAAAAGAAATGTTTATTAATTATATAAAACAGAAATATGCCATTTCAGTACATTTTATTTCAGTATTGTTGTATTTTATTGGAAAATACTCGGAACTACATCCGGCATTTCGCTGCCAACCATACAAGGAATAAGGTAACTATTGTTTATGTTGGATTACGTACAGTGACGGCTAGTGATTTTTTTCAAAAATTAAATCTTCAGTGCTCACTTTATCCCGAACGACCTATAAAACGACTTGTTTGTAGAGCACGTCAATGATAACTTTAGTTCTGGTGCACATTAAATTTAAGTAGGACGTCTGGCTGAAACCAAGACACCAATGTTGCCAAGAACTGTGCAAGCAGTCTCTGCTAGGCACACAGCACTCCACATGATCTTCAGAAAACAACTGTTTGCCAAGAAATAATGGTGCCCTTGAAATAGTTACCATTGTGCTCTCCCTTCACCCTAACAAATAACCTATCAATGCCCTTCTACCCTCAGTGAGTCTCATGAGGTTGGACTTGGGATACCAAGGGTGTTTTCACTAAGTTCTAACTGAACTGCGGTAGTTGAACAATCACTTTACCTGATCTAAGGTCGCTTTAACGGGAAGGCAACACACTCGCCAAATATATCGAGTTGCTATAGAATATCAAAATCAAATTTCACTGACGTTCCAAGACTTTCCAGACAAAAATTAAAAGTTTGTAATATTTTTCCACATATTGGAAAATTCACAAAAAAATTAGCTATAAGAGCAAATTCTGACGTTTTATGTGGCCATGCATAGTTAAATTTTCCAGGGTATTCCTAAATAACTCCAGGTGATTACTGGGATATTACCTTTCCTTCTCTTTTTTCCCTACCAAGACACTGATGCAGCTTGTAGGCACTTGTACACTCACAATAAAAATAAAACCTAAAATCTAAACACTCAATACTAGAGCCCTAGGTTTGTGCTCCAGAAATTTTGCATGGTTCAAGTGCTCTCTTCGTTTACACTGTTTCCAAGGCCAATGCTGTGTTTGTTATAACAAAATTACACGCTACATTACACAACAGCATGGCAGTAACAGTTACGACATACATGACATGTGCAGGAGCACTCAGTTCTGTAAACACGTAGCAGCAGCCACTTCGTTAGCACCTCATGATACTGTAGTAGGAGCCAGAGCACAGAACACGGACAACATCTTTCACTGGATCACACCTTTTGCCAAGGTCGTGGCAAAAAAGTTAACTTACCATATTTGCTCAAAATTAATAAACTTAATGTAAAGCAATAATTTTCAACATTTTTCCAGTAACATCAGTTTGTTACAACATGTTTCTGTACACCACATTCGACTTTAAAGTTTTTGGTTTAAAAATTTTTTTTAAATGTACAGTGAAGATTCCTTAACAGATATATAATTTGTATGCCAACTACACTTTACTGAAAAAGAATTTTTCAGTGTGATATAGTTTTGAAATTACATACTTTTTGCATGTTTCCTCAAGTGTTTTCTTAAACATTCAGTACACAAGGTATGGTATAGCAGTAGCCTCCCTTACATAAGTCACCATTTCTTCCCAACTTGTGTTTGCAGATATGAAAGATACATATTCAGAAATTGCAACCAGAGAACAAAAGTTACCATTCATTTACGACGACTACAAACAACCACACAACTATTGAACCAACTGTAATTCCCTCTTAAAAATAAATAACTTTTCACAACTACAGACATTGTGGAAAGAAGAAATAATGAATGGGGGTCTCTAAGCACTTGCATTTACGTTACAATTATTCCTCCTTTCTCAAACGCAATGGTTTCAGAATTTGTTAATTACTGTATCATGAAAATGAAATTTGTGTATAATATGACACACAATTTATTTTCTCTAAATTGATAACACTTCAATCACACTGACGTCGTACCTCCTCAGGCCTGAGATCAAAGCCTGAACCGCAGACACGTGTCATGAGATGGGAGGGGGGGGAAGTACGATAGCAGCGAGAGTAAGCCAGGAAAAAACTATACAGTTTTAATGTAGATCATAATAACGGCAATCTAAAGACAAACGAATGAGACTAGAATTAATCATAATAATTATGTATGGTAAATGTATTTTTGAGTGTGGCCATGAGCAATGCTAGCGCTTACGGCACACATCACGTGCGGCCAGCGCGCGCACCTCTCACCCCAGTTGTTCTCTAGCGTGCAGTGCGGCCGGTTGTGTTTTTGCGAGGGAGTCTACATCTTTGTCTTCTACTGATCGTCGTTCATTCTATTTGTTAGCCAGTTTATCCGGAACCTTTTACATCATTACCTCCCTCGCACACACCGTTAAAGTGATCAGGATTGTGTTTTGTTTTGATCCGTTCATAAATATAACACTTAGCTGCCAGCAGAGGCATTTGGTTAGCGTGACCACGTGGTCAGAGGTCACATCAATTTTTGAGAATTCCAGATTAATTATGTAATTTTCTGTATTACAGTTAAGTAGAGGAGAACACGGGGAAAGAGTTACGGCCAAGTTGCAAGTGTATGTAAAGTCTAGTGTAACCTAAACATGCAGTCGAGTAAAAGAGGGAAACTAAGAAGTATCTCGTTATTTCGAGTAGCTAGTTTTGTTCCATTGCAGCGTGTGAGGCGTGCTCCTGGTCTACAGGGAGCAGAAGAGGGTAAGTATCAGTGACACCATCCTGAGAAGTGCTTCACTACCCCTATACGCACTAAGATATCTCGTGTCTCCACGACTCAGCCGGGGCAATAGTTGAGTGGCGCCCATTTACATTAATACCTACGTAGTTTATCGCCCTCAGGAACCAAACGATGTCAACACATTTTGTACATATGTAAATAATAGGGCCAATGTAAATAGAATTCAATAGAATAAAGTTTTAGGTCAGCTTAGAATGAATGAGACAGAACCTCTGGACTATTCATTTTATCGGAATATTTTGATGATGCAGCTGTCACAAACGATAAATAAACACTAAAAACATATTCAACAGTTTTGATGTTATTAAAACTAAAATCTTTATAGCCTGTGTACAATTATCTGTGTATGTGGTCGTACTCCCAAGCACAACATAAACGTCACAAAGATGCATGTGGTTGGCGTGAGATTGCCTAGTCACGCCTCATTTATGGCCATAACCACTTCACAAATTTACACTGATAGTGCTACGTTTACATAGGTTTACTTAATTTAAGTTTAGCATTACCTACTTTTTGTGTCTTGGTAACTAGCACAACTATATTACGAACAATGATATTCGCTAACATTTTTTGCCAAATCTATGTAATTTATTAGAAAAATTAAATAAGGAAAAATACAATAGTTAGACATAATAATTTTGAGATGCGTGACATCTAACATTTCTGTCATTCAAATAGTAAAACTGCTAAAAATCTACACGTCTCCTTGCATTTATGTTAGTTTAATCATAAAACAAACACACACAACCAATAAAATTCTGCCTATTACCAGAAAATAGCCATCATACTTTTTACAATGAACATATGAAAAACTATGGCCAAGAAAAAGTTATCCACAACTCAAGACACCAAAAATATCTAGAATCTACAGAAAAAGCACACAACTTTCAAAATCAAACTATGTACTTTATTAGATATTTCAGATAATTAAAACACATCTGCTTTCAACTTGTAAATGAAAATTCATAGGTTCTACGCTTCTGGGTTATTGTCGCACTTCTTTGAGCATTACGTTAAATATTGCAGCCTCCATCTTGAGTGAAGTCTTAGCAGCAGCAACTGTTTCCTGGTCTTCACCCTGAATATGGAGGCTGCAATGTTTTCAGAAACGCTGAGAAGAAATGTGACAACGATGTAGCAACAACCACCCTAGAACATTTAGACAATGGCTGTGAAAGCCTGCAAATTTCATTAATGAAGATTCATGTTTAACTTAAACCTACTAAATCTAGCTCTTAGACCATACAATCAACATCTACTAAGGCAAGCTGTGAAGCTTAGCACAAATGTTTTGAACAGACTAATCAGGTACCTAGTTTACAAAGTGGTAAAATTAATTTCTATAGCAAGCTTGGATAATGAATTGAGCTTCCAAGAAACACAATACTGTATTTTGGTTTGACAATATCAATCAGATCTTGGCCAAAGTTAACTTAGTGCTTAACTTAAATCATGCTCCCTCTATGTAGGGTCAGATTCTAGTGAAACGACAACAGGACACAATGTTAATACAGTATGTTTTGATGTAGGTTAGTGTAAGGAACCCTCATGCACTATGATTTGTTTTTTAATACTGTCCTCAAGCACATGAGCTCATTCTGCTACGAACTACTGCAGGAAAAAATATAATAACTATCACCCAACATACTTTTCTTATAATTTTTATTCTACTTTGACAGAAATACCTACAACTTCATTAACTCTGGGAATACTTAGAGACAAATCCAAAATATTTTGCTTGACTGCAACTGTCCAGTCAAATAAGCCTAGAAAATTAATTTTATTGTTACTGCCATCATTTGTACTTGAAGAATACATATAAAGAATTATTAGCCTACTTTGAAATAAATATACTGGTGGTAGTTTGAAGCACTGCCTATATGTACTTAAGTTACAATTAGGCTAACAATAAATAAAATCAATCTTTCAATTAAATACATCAACATTTATTAACTTCAGAAAATTTTAGTGCTTGAGCAAATAAGTTTAAATTAAGTAATATTTAGAATTTCTTTTAAGCAAGGCTTCAGACAAGACTAACACACAAAAAACTGACTGTGTTGAAATAAGCCTCAAATGGCTGTAGTTATTAAAAAGGAAAACTTTTGGTGACATTATGATACAAGACTGATTCTAAGACTTTCAGCGAAATAGGACAGTACCACGCAAACATTCACTGAAGTCAATTACTCTCATAAACTTTCTATACAGTCACAAAATGGAAAAGTTATGTACTCAATGAAGATGGAATCAAGTACCTATGTCAGAGTTAGAAGTGCCAAAGGAATGGCCAGCAACCTGGTTGTCGAGGGGAATGAGGTCGGGAGGCAGCAACACTCCCGCAAGGTTGTTGGGCAGAAACAACTTTGACTTGATGCCATTCATCTTCAGGAACCTCTCACTAGCTTTCTTCCGAACAAACACAGGGCTGCCACTCATTGTGACCTGCAGGCAGAGCAACACACCAACATACATCAGACACATTGTTATATTACGCAGTACAAGTAGCCTTACTCTACACAAGTCATGTGTATTTGCGTAAAGGTGAGGTATCACGACTGGACACAGCTACGTAAGCTTCAGGACTGCACCTTGTTCCGTATCGTCAATCTCAAGCTGCAGGAGATGACACACTGTGATAACACAGTTTTGCCCTCCACCCACAGCCAAACTATAACTACACACACATTTCTCAAATACATGTCTAAAAACTAGAGAAGCGAGCAGAACATGACCTGTCTTATATGAAACTAGCTTAACCCTGTCACATTTCTGAGATTCTTACGCCTCGCGTAACAGGCATTCAAGTTATTCAGAATACGACATAGTTGTTAAAAGTTCAACTATCGCACACACTGGGCATAAGACGAATACACTTATTATTGTTGTTACCAAGAAACATGGTAGACATAGTCTAGCACAGCCAACAGTGAATTAATCAAAATTTAATGCGTAGAAAAAAAAGTGAAATTACATTAAGTTGTTTTTTCTCATCAATATTGGTTATCCTTTACAAAGACAACACTTGCACTCCAACAACTCCTTCACAGACATTGCACTCAGAGATAGTATAGCTATAAAAAAATAATACAACGAATTAATGCAACTTTAATACGACACAAATTATAAAAAAGGCACACAATGTGTTACTACAGCCTCTCTGCACCAGCAGAAATAGTTTATAAAAGAATAAGTTCAAAAAATTAAATAGAAGTTCAGGTCACAGGTATTGCTGTTGAAAAATTGTACACAGTGTTGTTCTTGTGACAAAGGTTGAAATGATTCGTGGAAGGCACAACATGAAACCACAGTACAACACATTCTCTTGCATGTCTGCCCTTCTTTTCCGATAGGCTGGCATAATCGCACCACCCACACCATGCAATGAGGCATAACATCTGCCAAAATTACCATTCTTCTCTATCTCAAAAATACAACAACATGCTTCTTCTTTTAAACAGAGTAAACAACACAGTAATAATTTAGACTATGTTAGTGAACATCAAATCTTTTATAATTGCTCCCTCTAAGGAAATAATTTAAATGTTAGCTCTGAAACCCATCCACTTCATAGAATCAATATTCTTGATTTATTTACCTCTTAAACAGTCTTCTTGAACCTTCGTTTAAAAGTATTCTGTGTTGATACAATATTACAAAATTTACTTTGGCAATTACGTCACTAATTTTCTTCTTCTTGTTTCAGACACAACTTATTTCCATACTGCATCTTGCTTTTTTATACCATATACATTTCTCCTGTAAATTATACTAAGAATTTCCATAATGTCTTCTTAAACCTGCAATGTCGCAATTTTGCTGGGGTTATGCTGAAAATCACAATAGCCAATAGCACGATGGAAAAAACGGGAAGGGTGAGACGCAAATAAATTAACTCCTCAGCCAATTAAGGTCATTTTTGCCGCTTCGATGTCACAGAAACCTAGGTGCTGATTGACTGAATTTTTTTGTTATTTACGTAGTTATGTGTCCATTGCTCTATTGCAAGTGTTTGCTATAGTTTTGAGGATTGACTAGCAGTGTGTCCGTGGCTTTGCTTGCTATGTTACTGTTTTCCCCAACTTGATGAGAAACACGCGAATTTCCAGCTACCAGTACGTAAGACTGCTGAAATAGTAGGCCTAAGTACTTCCAAATGTTTAATGCAAGTCCAAAGATTGCCTGAAGACCTGTCTGCTGCCCCAGGAATATTCAGAAAATTTCGTGGAGCTGTTACTATCGAGGTTTCAACATGTTGCAATGTTCCTTGATGATATACTGATAGCCGAGTCAAGTCGTCAGGAGCATGACGAAAGGACAGTTGAAATAACATTATAAAGGGACAAATGTAATTTTGCCGTTTCGGAAGTAAAATTCCTTGGCTTTGCAATAAGTGCAAATGATATATGACCAGATAGTGACGAGGCATGTGCAACCCACTATGCACCAGAACCCATGGACAAAAAGGTCTTAAAAAGACCTTTTGAATTTTTACGAGTTATTTCTTCAGGATAAGACCAATGTTGTGAAACAGTTGCACATTCTCCTCAAGGGACTGGGTTCTGTCTTAGCAGTGATGAAGAATGGCCAAAAGTCACCTATTGCATTTGCATCACAGACTTTATCTTCATTGGAACGTATCTATGCACAATTTGACAAAAAGGGTTTAGCTTGGTATTCGGCGTAAACAAATTTCAGTAGCATGTGTTAGGGCAAAGCCTCACAATATTTTCAGACCATAAACCTCTGTTGGGGATTTAATATAGTATAGTTTATTGCATCCATCAGATCTTTTCGTTATCCCCTTGAATGTTAGGATGGCCGCTGTTCCATTCCTCCCATGCGTATCATTTAAAGTGCAGACCTGGAGTCAGTCAACTAATGGGAATGCACTCAGCTGGCTTCCATTACAAGATACAGTATAAGAACCACCAAATCCAGCTAATGTCATTTTACTGGAAGCAGAAGACAACCCATTTGGGACAGTGTATATTGCCAACGCTACGGAACAATTATGCAACGTAAAGATGTGGCTTCAAAATTCCAGGGTTAATGTAGACAATTACAAGCTGTGTCCAAAGTTAAGAAAATTAAAATATTAGTTACATGAATTACCTCTGTGCAGGGATTGCTTGTTGTAGGCAAACAATGTGGTTTATTCCTGTGAAACTCAAACATACAATACTTGAGGAGTTAACCTGCATTATCCAGGAGTGACTACCATGAAAGAACTTGTCAGGTGTATTTCTGGTGGCCTGGTCTGAAAGCTAATTTTGAACAATTGATACGATACTGCTAGCTGAGCCAGGAGACCAGACATAAATTGCCTTCCACACTAAACTCTTTTTGGTTGAAGCCAACGGGAAAGTGGCAGAGGTTACATATATGTAGATTTTTTTTGAAACTCTAAATGGAGAAACAATTTTCATTGCTATTGATGCTTACACGAAATGGTTAGAAACTATCCCAATCTGTTCACTTACAACAGATGCTGTGGTAAGGACATTATAAAACTTGTTTGCTACTCATAAGCTGCCAGAGTCTGATAATGGAACCACTTTTAAATCAGAAGAATTTCACACATTTTTAAAACTAAATAGTATTCAACACATATTAACACCACTTACCACCCAGCCAGCAATGGTATAAGGGAACGGGGCATAGTGTAGCGAAGAATGGACGGGAAGCACCCTGAAGTCAAACTGCCTAGGTACTTGTTAATGCACAGGATCTGTCCCAGATTGACTTCAGGGAGGTCATCAGCACGAATGTTATTTCACAGGCAACTTCGAAGAGTTTTGACAACATGCATCCGTAACGTCAGCTCTGCAGAACCCAACAAGTTGAGAATTTTTAGAGTCTTACATTCTGACCTACATGCAAGGAAACGAAAATGTGCACAAGACTTGTGGAAAACAGCTGTTGTTGTGACCTAAGAAGGGAAAATGTGTTATGTGATGTTGCTGGATATGGGTGTTGTAGCTGTGAGTCACGTTGACCAACTCAGCCAATGGTGCCATTAGAAGACTCCAGAAGGAGGCAGATTGCACGTACATGTTAAGAGACATTGCAACAGGCCTTCCACCACACGCAAAGGCAAATAAATCTCCAGTTCTGTTGTTGCAGAGGGAGAGACTCTGAGTGATAAAGACAGCACATTCTATGGTCTTCCAGCATCAATGGTGCAGGACTCAGGACAATATGGTTCCATTTCACCTGGTACTACTGACAATGGATCTCCAGTACATCAGCGTGGGGTGACAGTTTTGCTTCAGAATCTGCAAGCGAGCCTTGTTTTGAGCAGCCTCCAGTTATCCAGGATCAGGACAGGAGCAATTAAGCCTGAGGGTTAACAGTGAGGTCTGCGGAGGTCTAGCGATCTCAACAACAAAGAACAGTGTTCTGCAGGAAGTATACAGACTTTGCTCAAAATATTATTCACATCATAAAATAGGTATAGTCCGTCGCATGTAACTTCTCCATATTTTGAAGTTTCTCTTCTGAGAAATATGCCTGTCAGTTCCATTGTTTGGAGCTTTAATCCTTCCTGGAAACACACCATCTCCACAATCCTGTTTGCAGAAAACACTTCTCAAGAGTGAACTGTCAAAATACAGAATACTTATATGCGATAGACTACAACATAATTGTTACTATGTAATTTTGTTTTTTACATTGTAAATTCTCAATATGTTGCTAGTTAGGACTGTTATTCATGTGATTTTAGGTGAGGACAATGCATGAGGATTGTTACCACTATTAAAAGGGCGTGGTATATAATTCAACGCTAAAAGAATTAATCTAGCCTATAACTGTAGGTTTCTTGAAGCCAATTTGCGAAAATTAAACAATAGCAATCCTAGACCATAGTTCTAACCAATGTTTTAAACAAAATTGTTTCCAGTGTCACGAACTTTTGTGGCACAATCTCTGACGCCGGAACCTTGTGCATATAACTACGGTGCAAGAGATCACGCGTAACGAATTAGTATTTCTGGATAAATATTAACTTATAAAGTTGGCAAATACCAGTATCTAGGATTGTCATAGAGTATTTGATCCATATTGGCTTCAAAAAAAGCGTAGAAATCAATTGATATTTTCAGCATTTATTTATCTACCACGCACTCTTGAGTGTTTGAAGGATTAAATGACAGTTAATTCCAACTGTGGGGAGGAATGTTACATATTGACATCAGACATTTGGATGTGTGCAGTTGGCAGTCGTGTGCAGTGCAGTAGATATATGAAGATTGAGAATAAGAAGCTGTCATTGAATATTGTGTAGTTATTATTCCAGTGTACACAACATGAAATTTTGTTGGTAGAAGATTAAAGGAACCTATTGACTTTCAACTGTGGAAGTTACAGGTAAACATTCTGTTTAAGTCACAGGATTGCTCGGCCCTGTGAGTGGAGAAGTAAAGGAACCTGCGAAAAACAGGAAGGGCTATACAAGACTAAGTGCTGAAGGATGCAAAAACACAATGAATAATAGTCAACCCGACTTACAAAACTCCTCTGACACACACACTAACTTGTCAAAATGCAGATAGTATGTGTAAAAGACTGTGTGATATTTATGAAAGTTATGTTTTGCAGCGTGTTTGCTTATAAATACACAGCAGGAGAAGATATAGCAGCCTATGTGAGAAGACTTGAAAACGTAGTGTTTAGGTTGTAGGTGCCAGAAAACATGTTAATTTCAGGGGTCATAACACGACCTGTAAAAGTATAGTTACTTTGACAATGTATGGGAATCCATCCCAGTGATAAGCAGCAAATTTGAGCGAAATACCTAAAAACCGTTGACAGATTCAAGAACAAAGACTGATAAAGTTGTGTTTAAATGTGAAGTAAAATAGAGCTATAAATATTGTTCTGACAATGAATAAATGAAAAAGGCAGGGTCAGGCTGGTAAAGAGGAAAGGAACTTTAAGCCTAGCGAGATGATGAAGTAACTGGGATGGAAACCGCTGAGGGACAGGAGGAGAGTGGAAAGGCTGGTCAGGTCGTATAGGGTGATGAACAGGGTAGGGGTGGGAAAGTTTGGCCTGTAAATTAACTAAGGGAACTTTTAAGAGTAAAAGTAGCAACAGTGAGAAAATTCAGAGGGTGTGGAGAAGAACGGAGAGGGGTAGACAGTCGATGCTGGTGAGGACGGTAAGGGAGTGGAATGCACTGCGCGAGGAGTTGGTGACTGTGAGGGAGGTTGGAAGATTTAGGAAAGGACTGGATGATTGGTACTGTGGTGATGGGGGGGGGGGGAGTCTGCTCGCCACCAGGCATTAGGTGGTGGGGTTCCTCAGAAATTATTAAGTAGTTAAGATGAAAGGTATTGTGTGTGTTACAATAAATAGTTTACATGTCAAAATATGGTATGTATGGCTTGCTGCTGAAGTAGAGTGAAGAGCTGAATTATTTGCAAAACACATGTAACCCATTCCAAATATAATCATACAATTTTAAATAAACATGTTGCATGACATTCCAAAAAATTAGGAAAATGTTATTCAAGTGCTCCTATATATACTTAAACCTTTCCATGCAATGACTCGCATAAGTTCTAGATACTACATAGCACATTTTTCACATAGTACCTAGGGACATAGTTGCAGAGTGACTTAGGGTGTACAAAGCATTAGCCATATTCAACTGTTTACGCAAGAAGTTAGAACTGTACTAGGCTAGCCATGTCCAAACACGTCCTAGTCTATATCTGCCGCACTACCAAATACTCCCTGGGAAACACCTTCACCGCCCAGTGCAGAGCAAAGGAGGTGTGAGCATGTGTGACACAACTTTGCACGTGTGAATGGTGTGTATATTTCTTTAGTGCCATTAGTAATCTCAGTGATTACGTACGTTTATAATCACGCCGCTAAATAAGTAACGCAAATACAGCAGTACTCTGGATGCACAGAAAATACACTTAAACTTCCATGTTTTTCCAATGTCTTTTTAATATTTTTCTTTTATTTTCAATTGCCACTGTTTAATTACTTCCGTGTTGCATCAGCTATGCTATGTCACTTATCCTTCCACTGTATAATGATGTAATGTTGGTAAATTATCCCACATAAGATGTTTCTGAAAAATAATACTGTTTTATTTTTGTTTTCACTATTATCCCAGTGCTGATTTGCCCCATGTAACTTCTGTACCGTAAAGTGGGTATACTTTGCACCAGCATGATTACTTTGCACCACCAAAGATATTTGTTTCTAGGTCGTTTGGTGAAATAAAGACACATCACGACTGGGTATTTAAAAAACTATAATTTAATACCATTGAATTCAATCACTTGTCTTTGAACTGTCAGCATAGAAAATATATTTTTGGTGGTGCAAAGTATACCCACTTAACTGTATCTGTTTTGTTGTTTACGTGTATGGACAGGTTTGTGCAGCGCAAAATCAGACCCTCTCGCTGGCGTGGCATAGGCATCGCTATTTGGAGTCGGATTGTGACACCGAGAGGAGACAAGATAAGACATGACAGTCTACCCCAGAACCTTCACAATTTTGTGATAATCTTTTAGTTTTCAATGGATAAGTTTTCATTTTACCAGAACCTTTTCTTTATTGTTTTTGACCCGGCTGCGGCATCCAGTGACCTAGTTTGATAACGTAGTTTTCACCGTTAGCCTAGCTCTATTTTTCCCACCTCACCTACTGGTACTGGCCTTCTGCGCGATCCAGTTATTTTGCTATTTATGGTGAGTAAACTATATAGATGGATCCCCTTCGTTTATTGAAATAATGGTTGCTCACCCCATCCTAGTTATGCTTTGTCTTTCAAGTACGAGTCTGTTGCAGCATTGAGACTCCGAAGAAATCGTATTTGGAGGGTGCTATAACCAACTGGTAATGTAGCCTGCCCCGTGGTCATCAGCCTGTCGACCCTGGGATCATCACAGTCATCATCCGAGGGGTTTTTCCCTCAGCTTCCACTGTGAACTTTTTTCCACCATCCATATTGTCTCAGCTCTCCTTGCGAGCCGGTCTATTCTTCTAACCTTGTAACCCACATCCTATCATTGTTATCATCATCTTTCCATTTATAATTTCCCCAGCACCCCTCATTTCATCATGACGCCATTTCAACGGTGTATTACTGTATTAGTCATCACATTGCTCCCTACTTCGTCAAGTTTGATTTATTTAAATTACAATAAGTGTAAAATACATTTTAAAAACTAAACAGAGCGACGAATGATTTGGAGACGAAAATAAAATTAATGTTCTTTGTTATATTTTTTGTAATTTGCTATGTAATTCAATGTTTCGTTAAAAGCTCACTCCACACAATCTTTAGTCTACGTTCGCGCCATTTATAGGCCTGCATGTCAATCTAGACACGTTTCGGGCCTAGTTCAGTGCGCCTTCGTTCTGTGATGACTCCTGTAACAAGTTCGGCCCAAGCCAGAAATTTACTCTTACAGCTATACATTATCACCACACATCTTACCCAATTTTCAGCCTTATTATTATTATCAAAAGCCCCTTTGAAATACAAGGAATTAACATTCGCACGCATTAAAATGGTGTTCGATTTAAAAGTAAAAAATAATTAGTGTTGTTTTTAAGAGAAAAAAAAAAGGTAGATCAATACTTCGACGTATTTAATTTTGTACTAAAAACTACTAAAATTTAAATAATTCAACGCTTTCCTATTAGAGATAGGCATATTTGACGTATCTAACCTCTCAAATCCCTTCAAAACAAACTCAGGTGACATTTTCGTCATTCCTTCACGTCTACCATAGAGTTCAATTCACACTAGTTCTATCACAGAATATATTTTATTCTGTGGTTCTATCTTCTACGACATGGAGGTAGGAGCAGAGTATGGGAGATGCAAAGCAAAGTGGCTGACATCTGGTGGTCAACTTTTGAACCTTCGGAATGGTGATACCGATACACGTGTATAGCGAAGCAATTTAAAGTATAAAAATAAATAAATAGGTAGCAATAGTACTGTTATTATTCGTTGTAAAAATAAAACAGTTTTATTAAAAATATGTTTATATGTATGTGAAGAGAACTGTCGATGGATAACAATGTAAAAATATTGTTACAAGTGTTATTTTCACACATCGCAAATTGTGCTAAACTAATTCTGTATTACCTATTTGTATTTTCTTTTCCAATTTTCGTACGTATTGCAGTAAACACGTTGCTTTCATTATAGCTGGTTTATTTAGAACTGACGAGGTTAGATCTAACCTCGTCAATTTACTGAATACTAAAGTGTTGAAATGATATAGTCGTAGACGTGTCTCTGTTTTGCAAGTGTTAAAATACAAACTTAGCATGTGTGTCTTATTAAAAATAATTTTCCGTTTTATGTTTATTTGTGAAAAGTAGATTTTTTCCTAAAAAACAAAAATACTACAAAAATTTTTTCGAAACAATGTTTGCAGAACTTCTCTTAAATATCTAGTAACGTGAAAATATCAGCTTATACTATCCTTTCTTTGTATAAAGTATTAGTCTACTTGCAATAACGATAATATTAATATATGTTGTAACAGCAGCATGAACTAACCTGCAAGCAATATGTAGCCTAACCTATAAACATTCTGAATGGACAGTTCTCGTGAGCACAAATTTTAATCAAATTTGTACTATTCCAAACAGATTATATACCACTTTTTTTCTTATAAATTGTATTTATGGCACAGCAAAGTCGTTGAACTGTCAACAGCAGTCAGTAGTACAACGTGCATCTGGTCATTCATAAGGTTATTTCAAGAACCTCCCTAGTCCTGGACTTAGGATTTTCTTGACATCACTATGGTTTTCAGCTGACAACTAAAGCAGCAACAAAATAGAAAGTTGGATAGTTTTTAACACCACTACATGCGGCACACTTCATACAACAACTTGCCATGATAAAACAATTTTTGCAAAATACTGGACTTGGGTCGTTTTTGCAATCACCGTTTCAATTTATTGCATGTTTTGTCTTAAATAGTATGTATTGTTCAATATTGGTTATACATACATTAAGTGTGCATTTATCCACACGAGCTCTTAAAAATGAAAATAAACTCACATTTGCATTGCCATGCATACGGAAAATACATTTATATCTCCGTTTCGGCTGTCTGCAAGGCGCGATGGTGCTGCTTCCTGTAGTGTTGATTTGCATCTCCCATACAGGAGATGGCATGTTGGGACTTCCTTGAAGTCAATGTATATTTGCCAGTTTTGCGTGAACAAATCGTCATTGTATTTAATGTAGATTGAGTAAAGTTTTTGTAAGTGCCTCGTATTGTATTTATACTGTATAATGAACAGATTTGAATGAAAACGGTTACGTGCGTCGCATTCAGATTTAAAGAGAGAAGTACGTGAAATACATCTGCAATAATGTTACATTTCATGAGTAAAAATACCATGTTTTACATTTGCATAGTGTAAATTATGTGGTTAAATAATTGTTGTTGTAGATAAACATAGCGAACTAACCTGAAAATACAGTCACATATATTGTTTATTTACGCATACGTATGTCACTGACGATGTACAACTGCTTGCTTATCGCAATAAAATAAACAAATTTGCTCACAAAATGTTAAATAAATTACAGAAACTAGCATAAATGTTAGTTAAAAACAATGGTATCCATGCTCAAACAGTTGGCTATGTCGGTACTCACAAAAATGTGTTTCAAAACGCAAGCATATAGTTGAGTTGTAATATTATTTTAAATTTTGTTCCCCAAACAACGTAGACTGCGATAAACACGACACATATGCTATCCAATAAAACATTTTAATTCTGTTGCTCTACAAACTTCGAGTAAAATACATCGTCTCTTACGGCAGAAACAATGTTATGGTCTACAGTGACCACGTGTATAAACGTTCAAGCAACAAGGGCACAAATACTCTGACTTCAAGTGTTTGACTGGGTAGTATACGGTTGGCCACCCCCTGTTCTACGAGGATGTCTACTCAGTAGCGGCCAGCATATATAAGTGCACAGGTGCACGTGCACATCCAGTTTTCTGTGAAGCATTTTTGTAAAATATTTAAAACATTCTTGTGTGTTTTGTAGCGACAGTGCAGTTTGAAATGTTCGTCTAACCGATCACAAATGCACAGTTTTTATCCTGTGAAGCTGCGATGTTGCAATACTGTACGTGCACAACGGAGCTGTGCTCTTCTCTCGACCTTTCTGCGCATGCGCACGACAAAACGACGCCACATCTTATGGGAGTTTTAACATTGGAGAAGAGCACAGGGGCCCAGGGGCATCATTTAAGGTTTTTCCAGGGGGGGGAGGCAAGATTTTGTTTTCTGACAACAGTGACCTTGTTGCATCTTTTTTTATTAATTAAGCATGTATAAATTAGATACTTTAATAATAAAACTTCAGTTTTATGTCCTTAAGTTAGCATTATTTACATTTAAAAATACAAATAATATATTTGTACACAAAAAATTCCAAATGCAGGGGGGGGGGCATTTGCCCCCCCCCCCCTGTAGCCCCAAATGACGCCCCTGCAGAGGCATTATTCTGTAACTTCTCCTCGGTAATGTCAGTCATCCGTTACTGACTTTTGACAGCATCAGCGATACAGATAGTCACGCGTGACTGTCTTTCAATGGTATTCTGTTAAACATTTTGTATAATTCTTTAACAGATTTGATATACGTTTGGCAACATTGTAGGTACCTTTCCGAAACCATTAAAATCGCACCATTAGTGTTATATTTCTGGCCATTAGTAGTAACATATGGCCACACTATTTACATCTTGCTCACGGCAGTGAAAGCGTTTTTAGGTGAAAGGTTGGGTAATGGATTAACTTTGTGAAATGGAAGCAGAAGCTACGAAGTTTCGTTCTAAGAGAACGACAGTTTGGCAGTACGAAAGATAGGAATTTTTCAGAGGTAAATTTTGATACCAAAATGTTTTTATTTTTCGTGTATGAACAATCGCCTAAATGGATCTTTGTCATTTCTGTAAATGGATTTATGGTATCACGTATTTGCCTCCTAATCCAACGCATTTGCCGATGCTTTTCCTTATTTTCGAGCTCATCTAAGAAATCTAACCTTCGCAATGCCGCCACCATATTTACAATTTCACGCACACAATCCCGCTAACACCACCTCCATAGCTGCTGTTACATAAAGTCGCTCATGAAGCATTTGAACGTCAGCCAATGCGCAATGAAGAGTTACAGAATACGACTCATTAGTCTCGTATCGATAGTCAAGTGGTGACTGTCTCTACATAAGGAACGTATGTGAACACAAAACAGTTGAAGCGCCCGGGTCGGACTACGCTCATGCCTTTTGATCGCGGAAACTGTTACTTCTTTCAACTCGTGGTGGTAGCTACTGGCACAGCAAGTGTTACATCCCCGCAACTATAAAACACCTCGCTAGATGCCAGCAGTAACACTTTTTCTAAAACCAGGCCAAACGTACATTCTGAGCAAAAATGTGACACGTGCCTAGAGAAAACTAGCGAGGAGACGCTGTGGTTTTGAACGTAAAACTAATGTCAGTAATAAAGAATGCAGGTAATAAATGTATATTCGCACAAACTGTGTTTTTACATATTGAATCCAAATTATGAAATATTACTCAATAACGTTACTAGAAAATAATATTTTTAATGTTGGACGACATTACGAATAAAGAAAATATAAGTTATCATTTAATTGCCGAAAATGATAACTTTGCTATTAAATTTAAACTAGGTACAAAATTATACGTACTTAATACTTATTGAAGTCATTTTGAAATTTGCCTGGAAATTAAATAAAGGGAAATGAAACAACTTTCAATGCTAGTAATGAAAGTTTAACCCACGTTTTGTGTCATGAAAAGTTTAGTAAAATAACATGAAATTTAGTGTGTAGGAACAATTTGTAACTGTTTTAAATTATAATATTCTTTCTCAAATTATTTTTCGAGACGTGTGAACACCCATTATCTGACTTCGCCAGCCGCTACTGTGTCTACTAATGGTTAAATTTATGCTAAAGTATGGCACACGGAAAATGTTCGCTGCTACGAGCAGTGTCGACAGTGTACCGGAAATTACTGGCATTATTTGTAACAAAAATAAATGTCGTCCAAATTGTTGAAGAAATCTTTTAGTGATGGGTAGTGGCCATATTCAGAAACTTTTAACCAGGTGTAAACCTGGTTTAAGAGGCAGTTCCAGTGTTTCAGGGGCATTTATGCAACCAGCATTAGAACTATATAAATCAAGGCTAATGTTACCTTCGCTATAGCAATAAGAGTGTTACACATATAAACATTATCTTCGCGTTTGATGAAAGAAACAGTCGTTCTTAATTTCGCTGCGTTCGCCGAAGTCGAGTACAAAGAACAGTAGAATATGAATTTTACAAAACTTTTTTTCTACTAGGTCTTTAATGTAACCGTTTGTTTAGTTAGATTTGTCCACTTTTTGTGACGTCGCATGGCAACCTCGCTGCGACGTTACTGGGATGTCACAGCATGTTTTGCAACGTTTCTGGGATGTTACACTTCTTCGTGCGCGATGTTGCTACGACGTTAATGGGACGTTACTGTGCTGTTTGGCATTAACATTTTACTTTCAAAGAATTGTAACAGACACTTTGGGTAAGCAAACACTGTGGGAATTAATTAAGTTGTGCCATGTTGTGATATGTTAAATATGCCTTTGAACATGACACAAATGTAGACTAAGAAATGACCTCAAAGTGATTCACAAGTGCACATATTATTTGTTATAATTACTTTTGAACATAGTTTGATGTACCATAGTCCATAAAATTTTCTTCTTCTATGGGCTGGAATATAAGCAAGAAAATTTAATAAATTCATCTAACTGAAATTAGAACCTATGATTGTGTGTACTCCACAAATATAAATTACAACAAGCAAAATAACTAATGTTATGAAGATATGATATTTTAAATAAATACTTACTACAATTACATTCATCTTACTAGATTTTTTTTGTGTGTACCGAGATTGATGAATTTATAAAATATGTTTTCTTAGATATCTACCTTGATCGAAACATGTTAAATAGGCCGACATTTTGAAAATATAAACATTATATAAACGAAATAAGCATTAGTCCAGTTAGGAAGTGCACAAAGTTTGATGATATTCGGTCAATTTTTTCAAAGGTTTTTAGGGACACACATATACAGACAGGAAGGTGATCTCATAAGCCTACAATTTCCCCTCTCCAGTCCGCATCTGCAAACGTGACGACCTGGGAAGACTCTTCTGGGTATTTTCCATACACCAGTTTATTATCCAGAGAGCCCTTCACATACCGAAGTATTTTTTCCGCTGCGGTCCACATATGGCAAGTTGGTCGGTCGAGGAAATGGCTCAAGTAGGATGTTGCGAATATTATGTCTGGTCTGCTCATTTGTGACAGGTAATTCAAGTTCCCGACAAGTTCTCGGTATGGGACATTCACATCATCATTCCCTTCACACGTCACTGTGTCTTCCATAGGAGTAGGAGAGCTCTTGCAGTCCCCCAGGTTAAACTTCTGTAAGATCTTCTCAATCAACTTTCTTTCACACATTTCTATTCTGTTTTCCTCCATTTTTATTTCCAGCCCGAGGAAACATTCTACATCTCCCATGTCTTTAGCGTCAAACTCTTTTTTTAGCTGATCGGAAAGTTCTGTAATCTTCTGTTTTCCACCTAACAGGAAAATATTGTCTACCCACACAACCAACCAAACATTTTCTCCAATATACAGGCAGGCATCAAAGTTTGATCTTCTCAAGTTGCACTCTGTGGCAAATTGATTGAACCTTTGGTTCCAGCAACGTGGATTCTCTCTTAGTTCATACAAAGCATGCTGCAATTTCAGAACTTTCTGGTCTCCTTTCACTCCCTTTGGTTGGAACAGGTACACATCTCTGTCCAGTGTCCCATTCAATAAAACTGTCGGGACATCAATTTGTTTGGTACTCCAACATTTTTGAAGGGAATAAGATAATGCCAATCTTATTGTAGGCAGCTTGGCTACTGGTGCATTTACTTGTTCACTCCCACTTAACTGAAAACCTTTTGCCACAAGCCTAGCTTTCTTAGAGCCATCTGGCTTTGTTATGAAATACCCATCTTGTTTCTATGGGTTTAACATTTGAAGGGGGGTCTGCATTTATCCATGTCTGGAATTTAGTATGTGTATCTAATTCTTTCTGCATTGCTGACTTCCATTCTTCACTCTCTTGTACTGCCTCTTCATATACGATTGCGGATCACACTCACTCGAAAGACAGTAAGTTACATTAAGTTCATAATTTCCAAGATATTTCGGTTTTGTTGATTTTCACCTACCCTTTGATGGTGCACGCCCTCCACTTTCTTCTTCAAATCCCTGGAATTCCTTCTTCACTTGTTGGTTGTTCTGTTGAAATTTTCATCTTGCCTCTTGATGGTAAACATTCTCTATTTTACCCTTCAACTCCACGGAACTCTTCTTCCCTTATTTCTGTTTATTGTTGTGTCACCCCTACAGCGTATTTTAATAACGACGTAAAGATACACCCAGGGATAACTGTAAAGAAAAACAGGGCTGGCCGCGATATAGCAAAATATTACTATTTATTTCCAAGAGGTTAACGTACCAACAATACAAGTACCTTTAGGGAGCTCCCGCTATTATAGACATGGGCACACACGCTTATAAAAAAACTACAGGCCAAACACACAAAAAGTAAACTCAAAAATTTGTACACACAGGTACAAAAATGCAGGGCACGAGTAGTCTCTGAAAGCGTACGTACAGGATCACTGGAACAACAATACGGTCTAGCCGCGAATGACATAAGCCAAATAGGGAATGGTTACTGTCAGTTTCACCCTAGGGCGGCTAAATCATAAAACCGCATATGGCTCTCTATCTGTTGACTGGGTGACACGAAAGTACATATAATCCAGAAAGTAGGTCTTGAGCGGGCTGGAAGGACGGCTACGTAAATCCAGTTATTTGACGACAGTTTAGAAACTAGGGCAAACCATAGTATAGCAGGCTGAGCAAAATTAAGAGTCTCTCCATCAAACATAAGGCTCAAACATTGGGTTCTTCTCGACACGAGTCGTGACACAGAAACAACAGTTCAGCAAATACCTTCATGCACGAGGATTGGACAGGGTAGTCTCCAAGTCCCGGCCAGACCCCCACAAACATCCTGCCGCCTCACCACGGTGCTCATTCGCGCCACAATCCGCGGATCCAAGTGGAAACCCAGCTCCACCAGTTGGAAGTTGTCTTCATGAAGGCACCCCGTAATCGGGTCAGACGGGCAACGGCCCCACACAACTTCGGCGACGGGGAAAAGAACACCCGCCACCGAGCGCAGCCCAAACAGAACAGGCCTCATTTCACACACGTCGAACCACAAGCCAACTCCCGCGATGTCAGCGCATTCTCGCGGCGGAGAAGGCAGTCTTCCAAACTCAGGGCAGGCAACCCCAACAAAAAAAAAACTTAGATACCAGTGTGACAGGGCAGTAGAAAAGAAAAACAAAAAGCACAAGCATAACGTCGTAGACGTAAGCAAAATATAGGACACAAAATAGTAACGGGCGGCCGCACCGTTACAGTTGTTCTGTTTGTTCGTATTTAACTGCTTCAAGATATTCATCAACCTCACTCTGTTGTTCTGGCAGTTCTTTATCTTTATATGACATATTTTTTTCGTCGAACGTGACATCCCTCGAGACCTGGATCTTTCCTGTTGATGGCTCCCATAGTCTGTAGCCATTGAGTGTATAGCCCACCATTCTTTCAGGTGTAGCTCTTGGAGCGAGTTTATCTCTCTGTGGCAGTTTCACAGCCCATGCTTTCGCTCCAAAAATCCTCAACTTTGAAAGGTCAGCCACACACAAGAAAAGTTTAGCAGGTTCCGCTCCACCGAGTGCAGTGGTAGGACGACTTAATTGGTATGCTGCTGTACGGAGGGCTTCTTCCCACAGATATTTCGGCAAACTGGTTTCAACAAACATCATTCTCACTTTGTCAAGCAGGGTCTTATTTAGTCCTTCACTAACTCCATTCATCTGTGGGGAGTACGGGGCTGTATACTCCAGTCGAATGCCTTTCCTGTACAAAACAATTTCAGGTTTGACGAAGAAAACTCTCCTCCATTGTCACACCGTATACGGCTTGTGCAGTTTGTGCCAACTTGGGATTCTAGCTGCCAGATATAGTTGATCAGGTTTTCTGTTGCTTCAGCCTTTGTCTTGAGTAAAAACACAACACAAAAATGGGAGTATTCGTCTGTTATTGTTTGAAAGAATTTTTCTCCGCTGCTGGTTGGTGTGGTGACAGGACCGCCTACATCAGTGTGAAGCAGTTCTCCTATCCTGCTAGACCGAGACAGTGCATTTCTTTTAAATGGCTGTCTGTTTGCCTTTCCCTGTATGCAGGAATTACACGCTTGATCTGATACAGGTAACCCCATTAATCTTAAACTGTGTCGGTTCAAGTGCAGTAACCATTTATGCCACAGGTCTCCAAATTCTACAGAACAACACTCTTCCACCTTGCGCATAGAGAAATCTAGCATGAAAAGCTTTCCTGATGTACTACACTCAACCCTTAATCCACTGTCATCAACTATTTCTGCACTTACTTCACTAAAAATTACTCTCTTTCCTGAACCAACAATTTCTTTTACTGATAACATGTTAAATGTGAGATTTGGTACAATTAATGCTTCTAATTTTATCTTCACGCCACCTTTACAAAGCTTCATTGTCCCCTTCTGCTTTGCTACTAGTTCTTCCCCATTAGCTACTTTTATCTTGATCGGTCATACATGACTTCAA
The DNA here is from genome assembly GCA_003012365.1 of Medauroidea extradentata. Taxonomy (NCBI): domain Eukaryota; kingdom Metazoa; phylum Arthropoda; class Insecta; order Phasmatodea; family Phasmatidae; genus Medauroidea; species Medauroidea extradentata. The sequence goes on from PNEQ01003875.1 coordinate 91,433, forward strand.
GCTTGGCATGACCAGATGGTCGGTACAACCTGAGTCCAAAACGAACTGTATTTGCACACAGTTTTTTTGTGCTAGTCAGTACAGTCTCTTTGCTGGTAGTAGTAGCTACAAACATAACCTCTTCATCGGGACAAAACAAACTGGAATTAGATTCTCGACCACCACGACCAAATTTATGGTTCCTGTTTCTTTGAAATTTACTTCCCCGATCACGGAATCCATCCTTTTCTGAGTGATGTTGCATCCTGGGGCAGTCTGCGATGAAGTGACGAGTGTCCCCACACCTATAACACTTTCGCACTGGTTTGGCTGCAACAAACGAAGTATCACCTCCAGCATTATTAGTATCTGCAGACATGTGGTTCAGCTTGAGTTCGGCATCTAAAAGTCGTAACTTCACAAAATCTAAGGTTAAGTCAGCATCCGTTGTCTCAAACACTGTAATCATATTCTCGTAACGCTCTGGAAGAGTTAGTAGTAGATGACAAACCTTATCGTCTTGATCGAGTTTAGATCCCATTCCTTCTAAATCCCATATCAAGTTGTCGAACTTGTGGAAATGTTCTTGCAGGGAAGTATTGCAGTTTTCTAATCAACAGCTTGCTGATGGTGCTCTTTCTTTCGAAAATGTTGCTTAGGGCAGCTAACATTTCTGCTGCAGTTTCCGCATCTCTAATGTAATCTATATGGCGATCAGTTACACAGTTTATGATTACATTTTTTGCCTTCTTGTCTGTTGGTTTACCTTTCTCGAGACATTCTCCTGTCAGGTTTTTTAACTGTTCATCCCCATCGACGACACTTCTCACTCCTCTTTCATCACGAAGAGACAACACGCGGAATTTCCAGTTCTTAATATTCGTGTCGGATAGCTGTGGGTAGTGTGTAGATGTTGCGCCTGCTGCCATGTTCTCAATTATGTAGAAGTCACACGCACCTGTTTACTGTTTCTATTTTGCAATAATTATGTGCAGCGTTCTGGGCCCATAACCTGTTACAAGATGTAAGTGAAATTCAGCAGCTAACGAGCACAACCATTTATTTCCTAGTCACACACTCGACTGTTTTTTGTTGTCTCTTTCAACTGTTTACAAATACAAATTATACCAATAACATTAAGAAATACATGGATGCAATATGACGGAAATAAATATCGAGAAGACCTTATGCACGATTATTATTTCAGAGGCAATTATTTAATGTAGTTTAAGCGACCCAAATCACTCGTTACACATAGACCACACCCAGGTACACGAATATGTAAAGTGTCACTGTGCACATGGTTAATACAGCAACTGCTACTAAAACTAGGCCTACTCCCCCCCTCACATCCTCACCCTAACACCCCCGCAGGTAGGATCATTAGTTTGTCTGAGGATACAGAAAAAGCACATCGCCTAGCACACAGATCTCAACATAGAGAATACAGCAATGTATGAGGGCAGTGCACTGTCATCAACGAATAGTACATTGCCATCGACTACTTGGGATGAGTCATCTACAACTGTTGAAGCACAATTGGCTAATCGGGGCGAATGACACCATCGACCACTTTCACAACGACTTCTTCGTCTGTGTTGGTAACTTCTACAGCTCCTAAGACAGCAGTGTCTAAGCAAGAGTCAACTCCTAAGCCAACTGGGTCATCAGCCCCTCCACTACTTTGTAATCAGTGTCGATACTGTGACAAGGACGTAGTGATTTTTACTTCAATTGGATATGTATACATATGGTTAAGGTAGGACTCAAGATGTTTCGAAATTCGATAGTTAAGGGGGTTAAAATATGTTAAATATGTTTTCGATTATTCATCCACATCTATCGAACCAGTCGAGATATCGAAATGCTCATTGCCTTAGATTGATACCCAAAATATTATGTAAATATTTTTCCGAATTCGATCGCAAATATGTGTTTTCGATTTATAATCTATGTGTATCAAACCCCATTGAGCTCGTACATATCAACGTGATTTTTGTTTACGACTGAAAAGTAATTTCACGAATTTTCGAAATTCGTCACCTAAGGAGGTGATAAGGGGTTAAAAACTGTGAAATGTGGTTTTAATTAATTCCTGATATTTCTTGAAACCAGCGGATTACTGTCGAGATTTTTGTGTCCAAGAGACCCCAATAATTTAATCAAACAAGTAATAGTCTAACATGTTTCTCGAAATTCAGTGTCTTAGGAGGTTAAAATACCTGGAATGTGTTTTAGATAAATCCTCGATGTCCATCGAAACGTCGAGATAAAAAGTTTATTTTCGCTTCAGGATGATGATGATTACGTATGTGGCCGCCAAAAGGTTTGAAGACTTTTCAAATTCAAACTCTCAGCATTTCACAGAGGTGACATGTGTTTTACTTCGAATGAACGGGCTATCGTCATGATGTTCATTTCAGTTGGATACTTTTACAAAGTATAACATGTAGAATTAAGATTTTTCGAAATTCTACACCTGAAAGGTTAAAACAGCGTAATTATTTTTGCCAGCCAGCTAACCGGTAGAGATATTGAGGTGTTGTTCGCATCAGAATGATGCCTACGTAAGTAACTAAATTAAAAAAAAAGTATGTATTTTACTTTGTAAGATAACTTAATTGTTAAGAACGAAACTATGTTTGTAAACTGTCACGACAGACGATTAAAAAATCAAGTACGACCAGCGAGAAATAACTTACACAGAAGTTTTCATTCTGCAGTTATATCGAGACGTATTGTACAACCTCTACGTGCCTAAGAATATTTTATTTTCTTAATTTGTTTTCATGAATAATCTCGCCGCTACGTGACACAGTTGTTTATAGCTCAGGGCACCGAAACATCACTACCTTGCTATTTGCAACTATGCAGCGCTGCGCAAGTGCAGAGCAAGTAAAATGGGTCTTCTATTGCATGTGTGTGCATATTACATTCCATTACAGCACCACCAGACGCAACTAAGGTGCACATTTTGCGTTGCACCCACCGTTTATACTCCGGGAGGTTTTGTACTCGAATTCAGTTTAAGGCTGTGCAAACGTGCCATTCTGACACACAAACAGTGAAAAGCAGATGAAATGAGCGTAATTTGGCTGAAGTAGTTCAAAAGGGGTAAACATGGATTATGCAGTCCACTCTCCCCACTAAAGTTTCTAGACAGCATCAACTCACATGTACCATCTCACTAACCTCAAGGTTGGGCCACCAAATGCGTTCCTGCGAAACCTTAACCCGCTAAAACTCCCTAATGTCACTTAACTTCAAGTGAAGGTATTAAAAAATAAATATGTAATTGAGGGCAGCGTCACCAGTGGTTGTACTGGGGGGAAATCAGTCTTCATACCAGGTAAACTAAGAATTTCATTCGATTACCCTATAACAGTTTAATGTCTTCACCGGTTTAAATTTTTCACGTCTGACGCTTGGGAACAGCGGAGTGATAAGATGGGTCTTATGAGTGCGTGGTGGATTAATAAACGCTGAAAACATCAATTGATTTCTACGATTTTTTTCGAAGCCAATATGGATCAAATACTCAATGACAATCCTAGATAATGGTATTTGCCAACTTTATGAGTAAATATTTATCCAGAATTGCTAATTCGGTACGCGTGATCTCTTGCGCCGCAGTTAAATGCACGAGGTTCCGGCGTCAGAGATTGTGCCTCAGAAGTTCGTAACACTTGAAACAATTTTGTTTAAAACATTGGTTAGAACTATTGTCTAGGATTGCTGTTGATTAATTTTCGCAAATTAGTTTCAAGAAACCTACAGTTATAGATTAATGATTTTAGCGTTGAATTTAATTTAGGATAGTGTGAAGTACAGGCCAACACATTCATCTCGCTTTGCACTTTATGAATTCAGGTGGCATTTTCGGAGTTACTGCAGCCTAAAAAAACTGCTTTTAGCCATTTTAAGTGGCCCGAAATTCATGTTTCCGACAAGCGGGATGAATTTTAAAAAACATAGAAGCATTGTTTCAAGTATGTGTTCTTTACGTAGATAAACATAATACCAACAAGTTAAGATGTTACGCGTAAAACAAGTAGGCCTATACGTATGACACGCTGCAACGCTGTATATGCGCCAGGCGAGGGCTTCTGGTAAGAGTCTGTAATCACCCCACAACGTAAATATTGCTCTGACTATAAATATGGCCCAAGCGAAGTCGCTGTTAGTGGCAAGGACAGACTTAAGACTGCTCTTCGCTTATCCTGCTGCAGTTATCTCACCCAGCAGCTTGGTCATTGTAACACTTGGTGCCTGAACTACTAATCTGGTTTACAAAGAAATCGTCCAATTAAAGTAAATATTACCTGGTATGAGTAAAGCCCAGTTTACACAGAAAAAATAACAGTGACAATGTTAATAACAATATGTTAGTTACAAAATGTCAATGTTGATGACAAAAAGTTCTACAACATTTCTGATAACATTACTACTATAGTAAAATTTGTTACCAACATTCTTTGATCTATGCCGCCCTAGAATGGGCCGGGATAATAAGGTTAGGTGTTGGTGACAAAATTATTAACATGTTTCTAAAATTCATAACTTTTGCTGCAAGCAAATGTTTTCAACAAAATGTTCGTAACAAATTTTATAAATATAAACAAAGTTAATAATATAATGTTGGCAACAATGTTGATAACATTATGTCAACAATTTTCCAGCATTTTCACAACATTGTTTATAACTTTGTTGTAAACACGTGTTATTAAAAACAAAATCTGATTATTACTTCTGAAAAACTCGTTTCCAAGCTGTCAGTTTAACTAACATTATTTGGTCATGTGACATCATATTTAAATATAGTTATCCGAAGACCACTGCTTTGTTGCCCTAATTACATTTTTAATATGTTATCAAATTATATACAAAATTAAACATGAAACTTACAAAAGGAACTAAAACAAAACATTAAATTACATTTAAATGTACATTAATTGCTCGGGGTATCGTAGCTAGGAATAACATTTTTTAAGACATTTATAGTGCATAGCTCATACAAAATTGTAGCATTGATTGCATGAAAACGTATATGTTACAACAGGGTTGCAACATTGAAACGCGCGGCCTCATATCTACTACAAGAACGCGCCATGCAAGTTGGCGGGTAACTAGCTGAAATGTGTTGCGTATAATATTACTACAGTTTGAAATTAGAATGGCTAATTTACACAGGTCGATTTAATTCCGGTATTTATAGGCTACTAGGTGTTTGCAGTGGCCTGCTGCTTGAATGTGTCCTTCACTCAGTAGCTGCCACTCGCCATCTAAGCTGGCGCGCAGTGGAAAGATGGCTATGTCGTAGGACAGACAGTACATCCACACAGCATATATATATATCATACAAGTACGCTCTACAAGCGACTGACAACCATGGTAATTAAATGAGTTCGCATAATGATAGTATACAGTCTTATCATTGGCGTAAATATATTTCCTAATTTAGTTACTGTTGAAAAATAAAGATAACATAACGTTATTTATATTGAGTTCGTAACGAATATGCTAAAAGTGCTGAACGTGAGATAACAGTTTCATTTTTAACACTACAAAAACAATATCATTGTATTGGTGGCGATCTCAGGTACTTCGCGAAATAAAAGTGTTAACAACGGCAGTGAGTGAAGATATTTAGTCAAAGCTTAGCTACGAGATTTACAACGTTGGTGAGTGTGTTGCGAAGTGAGCATGGCGCAGAGCGGGAATGACGGGACGGGGGAAACGGAAGAACGGGAGAAAATCCTCCAATCAACAGCGTCATCCGTCACATTTGAACGCAGTGTCAAGAGGACTGTGTACTTAGACGTTGGACGGTGTTGTGGCGTGTCACGCGAATACTTTTTTACGTGAAACCGCCGAACTTATTTGTATTTTTGTTATATACGAAAAGAACACCCACTTGAAACTACGTATGCCACGTTTTGAAAATTCAGTATGCTTGTTATTAACATGGTTTTGGGGGCTCTGGAAATGGCTAAAAACTGCTTTTTAGACTGCCGTAACCCTGAAAATGCGACCTGAATCCGTAAATTGAAAAATGAGGTGCGTGCACAGGTCTTTACTTCATAATATGCTAAAATAAAATTTCAGGGTCACCGCTTAAGTCCCATTGGAAAAAGAGTTGTACGAAAACATTGCAGGCCAGTTTAGCGCTGCGAATATAGACCATGTGCCTATCGTCGAACGTGGTACTATGGCTCTTATCACTCCGCTGTTCCCGCGTGTCAAACAAGGAGATCTGAAACCTGTACACAGTACCCTTAACAATGCGAGTATCCAGATCGCACTACTAAGGCCATTGTCTACAGTCTACATCACTCACAGGAGAGATGGACAACTTCAGCTGGTCCAGTTTCACACGTGAATATCCAGACTGTACTAGTTAGGTCGTGGTTAATACTCCTCGTCAGTAACAATTAAGCCAGGCAAACTAGGCTCGCCCGGGTCTTACACTGAGCTGGCATTACTTCAGAAGCTATGCAAAGACAGTCAGCCAGTTAGCACTGAGGCTTCTGTGACGTCAGCGCATTTGTCTCGACGCTGATTGACTATCTCTTTTGTTATTTGCGTTGCGTACGTCTCTCCGTTGTGATTCTGGCATAAGAATGAAATAATGGTTGACAGACTGACTGCAACAATGGTTTGTTGAATAAATACACGTAACTATCAGTCCGCCCCTGGCTTTGCTCGCGTGTATTAGGCCTAGTTTACACCAACTATACCATTGTTAACCTCAACGTAGATCGTCCAGAAATTCGCAGATAAAGGTTTAGACATGATTTATATCATAACATTAGAATTACCCGAGACGACGAATTGAACTTCATGACTTCATCAAGTCTGGCCTAGTGAAGGAAGGTCTCGTGTAGAAGAAGTTACTGTATTCCTGGAAGTTTTTCCGGAATGGCAAATGGAGAGATGTCATCGCTGAGAGTGTCCGCAGTTGATTCTACGGTTGCTATACTATCCCAGGTGCGGGGTTCGAATGGACAAGAGTGAAGATGATTGCCGATTTCAACTAAGTTAACTTCGAGGTCCAGCAGCTTTGGCTCCGAAGAAAGTTGCAAGATTGGTAAAGTAGTACAATATCACGCGTAACGTGCAGTGGGTAGAGAAAATCAGCCGACTTTATAATCATGTTTGACGCGAAGTTTAAACGATGTCGTACTTGAACAAAAGTTATATACATTCATTTGACAATTAATAAGTATAGATTTTTTTTACCACCGACAGCAATACCCTGGTGATTAAGATTATTTATTTTGTTTTTGAACTAGCCGGAGATAGTGGGAAGAGCATTACGTAAAGACGTGTCCAGATTAATTTACATTTTATATAGTTCCTATTACAACTAAGACTTTTATTAAGTACGACTCATGATTTCAAGCTAGTAGATTTTTCTGTTATTAATTTATTGCCCACATTGCGCTTTCTGGTAGATATATAAATAAATAGTTGCTGAATAATTTTTGTGTTGCTTCAATACGTCTAATGACTACGTGTTGTGCAATAACAATACATCATTTTTCACATTATTTTAAATTCTCAGTATTAAATTTCCTTTTAAAAACCGGAGCAATTCAACTATCTTCTTCTTAGCAAATCAGTAGTTACTTTCCACATTTCTATATGACCGAATTGTGTTTAGTTCTTTGTCTATGGGAAAAATATACCATATTGTAGACAATATCTTTGGGCTGCACAATATTTACCGCTTCTCCTGATTGGTCAGCATGTGTGATAGACAAGCCAATCAGCCGTGGGTGAGCGCGAAGCTTTGGTAATATGACCCTTGTCTGCCGGGCTCGAAGGTCACGGCTTGCTACTAGAGATGGCTATGTCTACGACCGTACACGAGCTGTTTCGCCTAACAATAATAAAATAACAGTTCGCTTTTACCGAATTTTTTGAGTAAAGAGAGCATGAAAATATGTTCTCAAAGGTGTGTAAAATACTGCATTAAATTTGAAGTATTTTCTTGTAAAAAGGTGATACACTACATATTACTCTGACTTCGCTTGTGATAACTGTCAATAATTAACTACCTTTTAAACACTTCTGTGAAACGCGTTGCCGCAGATACAGGTATGTCTAACATCATTCACAAAGCAGGAATCTTGCACTCTTTTTCGTATGTATGTGTTTGTGTGTGTGTGTGTTTGTGTGTGTGGCGCGCGCGTGTGCGTACCAAGATCTGGGTTTTCCTCAAGCTACTAGGCTTCCAAGCTTATACAAATCAATCCCTAGCGATCTTCACGTCGAGATAAGGAAGACGGATGGAAAGATAATTGCAAAACAAAACATGATTTGGCACGTTAGCGATGACAGACTGGAAGCAGGGATTGCGCGACTAACACACTACCTTCCTATGCTGATGTGTGCGTCACCTCTGAGTCCATCCACCGGCCTCCAGACTCACTGGCCATGCTCCAGGTTTCAAGGACAATTGCTCAGTATGCATGGCTGCAGTGTTGTAAACGGCTGTAGATCACTGTGCACAATTCAACATTGACGTACGAGCACCAAAACATTCAGACATCTACCACGAAACAGTATCACTTTTGCATCGCATCACTAATATCGTCATTGATGTTAATGATCTGTGAGACATATCACTGAGTACGTAATTTAGAAGCTGCGACAGCAACTCCAGCCTTTTTTTATGATTCAACGTAGACATTTCTGCATCTACAATATGTCAATATCGCTGAACATAAATGCACAGTCATATTTATTACCTGTAGACGAAGTCATTCATGAACACATTTTATGAACTTATGTCCCTTGGTTTGCGAAGTTGTATTACAGTCCCATAAAAGAATTAAAAAAAACTTATACAAATAGAATTCACCAGCATAACTAACGAAACTAATTTTCTCACTGTTGGATCAAAATAACACAAATAATATACGATAGGCCTAACCATTAAAAAAATGTCTTGGTCATTAGTTTTCAGAGCGTATATAGAAAATTGCCCCGAATCGGTGTAGTATAGATAGGTCTGCGAAGTGATGTGCTAAATTTATATCAAAATGTTCTAGTCCTTATGATATTACACATTTTTGGGCCCAAATACTGTAGCGCTGAGGTTTCCGCAATCCTCTCGGGGTTTTCGGAAAGCTAATGTTTCTCACTTGATAATGTACCACCCCAGAATGTAATTGTGCTATTCTGAATTTGGAGCTATATTGTAGACATTTAGTTTATAGTGTTGCGTGCCATGTTCCTGGAGGCCAGTGGTCGGCGGCTGTTTCGTAACACCTTGAGGGCTGGCCGATGACTCAAAGCCCGGGTGGCTCGTAGTGGGAAAACCGCCGAAACTACGTCATAGATGCCTGTCCCAACTGCGTCTTAAGCCTTCGAGGGCGGCCGACGTGACTACGAGCACATCCGAAACATGATGAAATATCTATTTTTAGACCCCTGTAATGCGGGGAATAACCGACTGTCTGGGATAGTATAAAAGCACAGAATCGACACATTTGAGGGAGTTCGCTATTGGAAGTGCTAGAGGAAGGTGCTACGCCTGTGGAGAGAGACTGGTGAAGACATCTTGGTGACGTCAAAGTCTACTGTGAGGCGGTAGGCGGCTACCTGCGGAGCAGTGTTGGCGATACAAGAGGACTGCTGCGGCGGGCTGACAGGCGAAGAGGAGGTGCGT
>PNEQ01003875.1:101187-136414 GCA_003012365.1 Medauroidea extradentata
TGTCTGTGACACAGGAGTAATCGTGTGCATAACTAATTGTGTTGTGAGAGTTCTAGTTGATTACTGTTTTGTGTATTTCGTAGCTTTGTGAGCTATTAAATCCAGTACTTAATTTAACTCTTTTATTTGTAATTATAAGACCTCTATCCCAAAGAACTCATGGGAATTGCCCACATATAAAGTTTGTGCTCTCAAACTTTTAACAATATGATTAGTATATACGGTTTAAGATTTTATCAAGCACTTGATTCCTGTGGTTCCTCTGGTGCATGACTGTCTGCATTCTTCATGGCAACGAGGCGTCACTTCAAGCCCTGCAGCTCGTCACTCCTTGTGGTAGTTCCTGACTGACCCGGACCTGGATGCAGCTTTACCTAAGAACTACTCGCTACCCGCTTCTGCGTGGTTTAAATATGGCGTGCCGATCTGGGCGCCGTACATCCCGAGGTGCCGGAGCACCACTCCTCCAAAACACAAGTGATCTACGGCGCTGTGTTGCTGGTCGCCGCAGTCTCCAGGTGCTGGTCCGAAGACTGGAGAACTTTCAGTCTCTTAGCGATGTGACATACAGAATATTGTTTTCGTACTCAGCTCAAACTAAAGGAATAACTTTATCGTAATTACGGAACTGTGCCTATCATGTGACAGTTTGCAGCCTTTACGAAAACCTTGTTAATTAATAAACTTAATGAAGAATGGGTAATTGTTTGAACTTCTTAATCAAAATACGGTTTCGTGGGGAAGGTTGCACAGTTTGGAGCTTTAAGTCAGTGCGCGTGGCGGGGGCGGCAAACTTCGAATTTCATCGGGTGTCTTCCGTAAGTTCTTCGCTAGCCATACATCAGTGATCTATGTCCCCTCACTCCTTTCCGTCCCTCTCTTTTAAGTTTTTCTCCTGAGCATGCCGTCATTAGGCGATTACGAAAACGTAGTTAAGTAAAATCATACTCGGTAGTATTGGTCACGTGACTGGATCTACTCAGTAGTTGGATGCTTAAGAGGGCGTGGTACATAATTCAACGCTAAAATCATTAATCTCTAACTGTAGGTTTCTTGAAGCCAATTTGCGAAAATTAAACAATAGCAATCGTAGACAATAGTTTTAGCCAACGTTTTAAACAAATTTGTTTCCAGTGTTACGAACTTCTGAGGCACAATCTCTGACGCCGGAACCTCGTGCATTTAACTGCGGCGCAACAAATCACGCGTTACGGATTAGTAGTTTTAGATAAATATTTACTCATAAAGTTGGCAAATACCATTAGGATTGTCATTGAGTATTTTATCCATATTGGCTTCGAAAAAAAAGCGTAGGAATCAATTGATGTTTTCGACGTTTATTTATCCACCACGCACTCTTAATAAGCGGACATAAATTAGGGGAATAGTATCTTGGTGGCCTTTAAATATATATCGGCAGAAGTGGTAATTTCACTCGCCGATCTGGCAGACCTGTGTTATAGGACCAGGTTATAACAGTGCAGAATATCCTTTTTTCTGGTACAATAAACGCATACAGGATGAGTCGGGAGGAAAGGTAGATGCTTTGAGGGGTGATAGTACTGGTGATTCTGAACAAAATGTTTCTAATAAACATATGCCCTTTTCTTAACCGTTTCAGAGATATTCCACAAACCAGAGTGATGCACACAGTACACGAGCAGGGTCTGTATCCATATCATCGGCAGAGTGTATTACATCTGCATGGAGGAGGTGATGTCCACCGGCAAGAATTCTGTCAGAGGATCATTGCCAAGGATCTATTAATTCCACGTATTATGTTCACTGATGAGTCAACATTTACCCGAAACGGAATCAACAACACACGCAACTCTCATGTATGGGCAGACGAAAATCTACACCCTATTGTAGAAATGAATTTTCAACGACGTTTCTCAGTTAACACGTGGTGCGGTATTATTGATGACCAACTCATTGGTCCAGTAGTTTTAGATAATCCTCTTAATGGAGTACGGTATCTTGATTTTCTTCAAAACGTGTTACCAGAATACTTGGAGGATATACCTTTGGCAACAAGAGCTCGTATGTACTTTCAGCAAGACGGAGCTCCTGCACATTCTGTACGGCCAGTGACACAGTACCTCAACGAAACGTATCCTGGGCGTTGGATCGGTCGTCATGGAGTCATTGCTTGGCCACCTAGGTCACCTGATCTTACTCCATTGGATTACTGTGTGTGGGGTTGGCCTAAAAGCGAAGTGTACACGCGCAGGGTTGACACAAGAGAGGAACTTCTCGTTCGTATTTACCATGCTTGTGCTCAAGTAAAGCAATGTACTAACGAGCTCAGATCAGCAACACAGCAGCTGTCTATCAGAGCAGCAAAATGCATTGAAGTTGGTGGTGGAGTGTTTGAGCATGTTTTGTGAGAAAATGTACACAATTAAACAAAACATACGATAACAGTATCGTGATTTACAGTCACCTGCACATTTCCTGTTCCTTCTTGTTTTCATTAGGTTTCTCTGAGACAGTTAAGAAAAGGGCATATGTTTATTAGGAACATTTTGTTCAGAATCACCAGTACTATCACCCCTCAAAGCATGTACCGTTCCTCCGGACTCATCCTGTATAGCATTACAATAGAAAGGTTAAAATGTATACGTTACTAATTATATAATTTATTCCAAATCTGAATTACGTTCTCTGGCGATATTTTTACTTGATAAACTGCTCTAGACGTCTCGTCCAACAAAAATACTACGACCCGACATGGCATTTTCCGTGAAAATGCACTCAAACAGCCTTACAACATCTTTTCTATTACGTACACATACGGGGAACCTGTGTTTGTTTACGTTTTAAGCGCGCTCTCTTGTATATCGTCTGCTCGCGACTATCTACCTTGCTTCCGAGCAGAGTAGATCTGAGTGGATCCGGCGACGAGATCGAGTTGAATATTTAGAGATCTTGAGGGCCGGTAGATCTTTATCGCATGGCGTTCTTGACCGATTTTAGAGTAATATCTGTGCTATCGAGTAGATCTAATGTAGTTTTCATAAGCGCCTATGAGGTAGTTGGCTTCTGGCGGCGCTCAAGTCTTTCTGCGCCGAGATTCCTAGTTGTTTAGTAGAGGTTTCGGGGGACCTCAACTGATCAAATGTATGTAGTGTAAGTATTGATAGTCGTGTTACAGGACCTACTGTCCCGCGTGGTACATTGGGACGGCGAGGGCTGCGCTATAGTTATGCAGGGTTAATGGTGTAGTATTGTTTTTAGGCTCCATCATAGACATTCCATTTGGCAGTATTTGTGTCATTGGGTTCTGATCACGATAGATGAAGTTTGGATTACGTTCGTAGACTTTTAAATTTGGGTTTTGAAATACTGATTTATAACTCTTGAAAACACTGGAAGGTTAGACGGATCTGAAGCCTTACACCGGTTATTGGAAGCCGGCAAACGCTCCTTGCAGCTGTAAAATATTTGAAACAAATTGAGACGAGAGAATGTTAAGTAGGTGACCGCGGACGAGATATTATTTATTTCTTTATTCCTGTTTCACGAAACAGAGCGTCGATAATTTGAGCCAGCATGAGATTTGTGTTCCCTGATATCAGCGGCGTCATTTCAGGTTTTTCTAGGGGAAGGGGGGGGGGGACAAGATTATGTTTTCCGACGACAGTGACCTTGTTGCATCTTATTTATTAATTAAGCATGTATAAATTAGCTGCTTTAATAATAAAATTTCAGTTATATGTGTTTAAGTTAGCATTATTTAAATTTAAAATACAAAAAAATGTATTTATACACATAAAGTTCTAAATCCAGGGAGGGGGCATTTGCCCCCCCCCCCCTGTGGCCCCAAATGATGCCCCTGCCTGACATATATTTGGTGGTATTTATATATGTAGTTTATGTATTTGCTGCGTCTTGCTTTCGCAATGTAAGACGAGACACTAATCGTGACGAGCAATAAAATAGTGCTAGTCGACGGCCACAGTCTAGTTGTCTTACTCTATTTGCACGAGTGGTAAAGCAAGGTAATTTATGAACCATAACGTTTTGTTGATAGCGGATGTCGACTTTTTGTAACTGTTTTCAGAATCTTGCTAGAGCTGTCTCATATATCGGCAGTAAAATTGCTGAATATTTTGGTAAACACAAATAATTGCACTGCAGGCGTCGGCATGCACAATAAATCTATAATCAATACGTCTTTAAGTTTTGTAAAAGTTTATGAAATTTCGATCCATGATTCGGAATGATGAGAGTTGAATTACTTCAAATTTGTGATTTCATAAAATATTCAAAATTATATGAAAGCTGTTGTTATTTACTCGTGTATTTCTTGTAGGCATTAAGTAATTCTGTGCAAAACAGACTGTTCCTCTTCCAGAATTGCTTATTATAATATTCTGCATGATCCTCACCAAATAGCACTTAACTCACTTGGCTTAAATCAATTATTAATCATTTCTTTCTGTATTCACGTTTATTGTCAGCTAACTCATAATAATTTATCAGATTTCGTTTACTCTAGCTACTTAATACATTAATTAATCCTAGACGTACATTTTATTGTGTTTTTAACTAACGCTGCATAATCTTGAAACATTTTCTTAGTTAATCTGTTATATTCATCTATATTCTTTATTATTATAATTTACATCTATCTAGCTGCGTCAATTTTAAATATATCACCAGGTGCCATTCTAATGTAACTGAACTAGAAGTCCCCCGCGGCTTTGCTCGCAAGTATTATTCATAACTGATAATATTTACATTAGTTGAAAAAACCTTTTTGTACATCAGATTCGTACTTAAGTCATCAAGTGTTAAAATGACAAAGCTGCAAGTTGAACTAACTCTGCAGAAGGATAGGTATCTATAGCTGTCCACGCGAAAATCAGTCTTAAGTTTGTCCCTTTCACTAACAGCGACTTCGCCTGGGCCTTATTTATATCACTGCAAACAAGTAGACGATGTGGAGTAGTTATAGACTCTAAAATGTAAGAGGTTAATCGAATGAAAAACGTCTGATTTATCCTGTGCATACCCATTGGTGACGGTGCCCTCTACTACATATTTTCAAAATATTCAATAAAGTTTAATGGCATTAGAAAGTTTTGGATGGGAAAAGGTTTCGTGGAAACATATTTGGTGCCCCAACCTTGGGATTATTAAGATATTATATTATTTGAGCTGATGTTGTCGAGGGACCTAAGTGGAAAGTGAGCTTCATAATCCATTTTACCCTTTAAAACGACTACATGCAAATTGCACTAATAGGATCTGCTTTGCATTTTTTGTGTGTCGTAATTGAACGTTCGCACGTAGCATTTAACGGAATTCGAGCCCAGAACCTCCCGGAATGTATACCTGAGCTACAAACAACTGCGTCACATAACGTCGAAATAATTCATTAAAAACAAATTTAACTTAAAAAATAAAATATTCATGTCTTGGGCTCATAGAGATTGTACAATACCACGTATCGATATGTTTCTGTAGCGTGAAATCCTGTGTAATTAATTTCTCCCTGGTCGTACTTGCTTTTCGGATCGTCTGCCTTCAAGTTCACAAACATAGTTTTATCCTTAACAATCAAGTAATCTCGTAAAGTAAAAAAAAACTTACATATAATATTTTAAATACTTAAGTAAGCATCACTTTGACGCGAACAACACCTCAATATCTCTACTGGTTAGATATATATAATGGGTTGACGGAAAACAAATTTTGCGTTTTTTCACCCTTTTGAGGGTCGAATTTTGAAATACTTTAATTTCACATCCTAGACATTTGTATAAGTATCCAATTGAACTGCAAATCATGACGGTAGCCCGTTAAGTAGAATCAAAATCGATCATATATTAAAAAAACACATATGACCCTGCACAGTACTAAGAGTTCGAATTTCGAAAAATCTAAAAAATCTAAAAAAAAATCATTCTGAAACAAAAATTAACTGTATATCTCGACGGGTTCGATATATATCGAGGATTAATGTGAAACACATTACAGGTATTTTCACAACCTAAGAGACTGAATTTTGAAAAACCCTTAAATCACATTTTAGACTACTTTACTGGTGTCTCTTGGACGTGAAAAACACGACGATATCCCGCTGGGTTCAAGATCTATCGACGATAAATTGAAAACACTTTTCACCACTTTTCATCCCTTTTCACCTCCTAAGGTGGCGAAATTCGAAAATTTCTGAAATTACTTTTCAGGTATTTGAGTAAGCATCATTCTTAAACAAAAATCACGTCGCTATATAAAAATCAATGGAATCGATATATATCGATGGTGAATCGAAAACACATTTTACCCTTTTTTAACCTCTTAAGACCGAATTCGGAAAATAGGTTTTATTGGTAGTTGGAATATTTACAAAAGCATCAATTTAAGCAAAGAGCACTTCGATATATCGATTAGTTCGATAGATATGGAGGGATAATCGAAAACACATTTCACGTATTTTCACCCCCATAATTAAGGAATTTCGAAACTTCTTGGAGTCCTGTCATAGACATTTGTATACGTAACCAATTTAAGTAAAAATCACCACGACAGCCAATTGTGTTTCAAAGATATAGACGATTCATAAAAAACATATTTTGCCCCTTTCTACTGCTTACGGGTCGAATTTAAAATAAAAAAAAACCTAAAACTACTTTTTCGGTATTTACGTAAACAACTTTATCCCGAAGGAATTCTATAGACATCAATAGTTAATCGGAAACACATTTAAGGTCTTTTCACACCCTTAAATGTTGAATCTCGAAAAATCCTAAAATGGGCTAATATACATTATTATGAGTGTCCTATTAAAGTAAAAATTACGATGATATACCGTCGGGTTCGAGCTCTATCGACGATCCTTCGGAAATACATTCCACCCTTTTTCACCCCCTTAATTATCGAATTTCGAAAAATCCATTCTTAGTGTGAGCCTACGGGGCAAGGGGAAGCTGCCCTCAAAATGTCATGATTCTAGGTCCAGCGGTTTGGGCTGTGCGTTTATGAGTGAGTGAGTGAGTGAGTGAGTGAGTGAGTGAGTGTGTCAGGACACTTCATTATATATATTTAGATTGTTCCCATCTCCTGATAACATAAGCCGAGCGTACTCTACGAAGGTTCTGTGAGACGCTCTATGAAATGTGATTTAGGATTGTGGTTTTAATTTTCTTTATTTGTAATAGTTGACATATCACCTTGACTGAGATTACTCATTGATAGAGACACTGGAAAATCGCGAAAATGTTAAAAATAGTCTCCAATAAACTGTATTATATTAACCGTGACACGTGTGAACAGTTTTGGGACTAATCACACACGCTGTGTGTCCAAGCCATGCAGTTCTAACTGGACCTGTTGTAGAGAGAAAAATGATACAAATAAACGATAGCCAATGTTGGTACGAAACATTCAGTGTTATAAACATCACGTTGGAGCCTAGCAAACAGTCAACTATTCCCACGATTTCCCACTGTCTCTGCTCATTGATAGGGCCCGGTAGTTATCGCGAAAATAGTTTTGCAGCACTTTGTTTCAGTGCCTTACGTGCGCACCTGTATCTTTGCTTTGTGGTCAGTGGTTGGGTGCCTTAACATACAACGTCTTGAGGTTAAACCCGCAAATCACAGATGTGTTGTGTCACAGTTATCCATTTACTGATTGGCACAGTTAAACGAATAATAACTCTGCACAAAAACACTCTGCCAGTAATCATGAAGTTTAGCTGCTGGTGCGCACGTAAGACACTGAAACAAAGTGGGGCAAAAATCTTTTCGCGAAAACTATTGGGCATTACTCAGTTAATTTGTCCCCTGGTCTGTTAAAATTACCAGCAGCATGCCAAACAGGCCTATAGTACAACATTTCTCACGAAGGCTTCAGATAGTGTTTCTGCATCCTGTTGTGTGATAGGAATAGCTGAAGTAAATTTAAGCCGTCCTTTGTTCGGTTTCAGGAAATGGGCCTAAATAGCCATAGTAAACGTTTAAAATATGACTTGTGGAGTGCTTGTAACTTACATTGGCGTTTTGGTTTTTTGATTGTGTCAGTTTGTTCTTCTGTCCCGAAGTAGATCTATGTACGTAATTATCTATATCTTATTGCATCCCAGACCACCGATGCTGATGGCAGTTCCTTATCCTGCGGTACATCGTCTTCATACCAGCCTGACCTCCTAAATGAACTGTCGTGAAATTTACGGAGTATTTACTGTTTATGTGTCTGCATTATCTCGACATCTGCTACTTCCTGTGTATCACTATAATTGTGTGCTTTCCTGTTCTCGAGAGCTGACTGACCTTTCGACAGTCTCACAAGCCTACTTAATGCGTCCACGTAAGGAATCCTTCACCCGATATATGAATAATCTGTTAGTCGCACTTCGCACTTGAGTCATCTCGAACTCGATTCACTGGCACTAAACACTCATTTCAAAGGTTTTGAAGTCGGTTATTACCTTGAAATATTTACCTTCCAAATAAGTCCGAGTATGATTTACTTCGCAGACTTTTCCGAGAAGCTCGCGCTGTATTATACTGTAATTATTTTTGCCTGATTTAACATACTGGAATATGTCACTGACGTGTCATTACCCATCTCTGCTTGCGATAACACTCCTACTTACGCATCCTGGCTCGCATCTGTGGTGAGTAGGAAAGGCTGATTAAAATCCGTGAATTGTAAAACCGGTTCCTTTCTTAAAACTTAAGTTAAAACTCTAAAATATGTCTCTTGCTTTCCCTACATTCAAATGGTTATCTTTCTTTAGCAGCTCATACAGTGATTTCTCAATCTTTTTACGAAATTTGGAAGAAGCCTATGGTATATCCTGCTTACCTCAAAAATTATTTTAACGTCTTTGTTGTGGTTGGCGCATGCTATTTCCTTTATTATTATTATCTATTATTATTATTTTTTTTTTTTTTTTCGCATTTTCCGAGTCGGGCCTTACCGACTTCTGCCTCTGTATCTATCAGAAGGTCCCCACTACAATCCACTTAGCTTACACTTTGTAATGTTACATGGCTGATCGAACATTGAATCTCTTTCTTAACAACATTTTGTATCTCCATAGTCTTCTATGGCCCGAAGGAGGGAGAAAACAGTCTGGCGCCTATAGTTTCTTCATTCTACTTTTCCACCTGCTTGTGAAAACCAGTGGTCGTTAGTTTTCTTAATTTTTGTTTGCTGTGCCTTCGGTAGTGAAACCCACATAATCGTTTTAAATGTCCTTGATGACCACGTACCGAAAACACAATATTTTAGTGTTTACATTCATTTCACTTTTATAAGATCTACTATCCTGCCTCCTAAGGGATTTTTCTGCACTTTCTTGGCTTCTGACACATAGAACACTTCTGCTTTGATTCTACTTGGCTCTTTCTGAAAGCGGAACTTCGTGGTTTCTCTGACCTCAACTTTTCCCACTGAGATAGTAGAGTGCTATCTTCCTCGATGGCAGCTTCCACTGTGCCATCTAGACTGCCAATATTTGTTCTTTTATTGCGCTCAAACCGCTGCCTGCTGATTCCTGTACAATGGAACCTTCGCAAAAGTAACGAATTCGGGCATGTGCTCTGTCAGCTTCTATTATCCTGACAGCTTAACAAGTAGCTTCTTTTAATTCCACTTGGAGCTTATCTACTTTGTTGCCTCAACCAGCTACAAATTCATTCTTTCTGCTTTTCCATCGACGAGCATTAAACCTTTTTTTTACGCATAAAAATCTGAAGTGTGCCGTACTGAATAATTCTTTTTTAAAATATATTTTATTACCTTCCGCGTATTTATCGTGGTTCTCGCTAGTATTTAAGCCTTTGCGTTCCTGTTAATCTTAGCCTTAACTTTTTAAATAACTTTTCCCTGTCCACCAGGTATACCACTTCAACGTTTGCAACAAACTCTTTTAACGTTAGCTTGTCTCCGTTAAATAATTTATTAATATGTTTTAACTTCAAATACACTGCATTATACAGGATGTTCAGAAACGGCTGTATATTAAGGGCACCACGTGAATCCTGGACTAAATTGGAGACGAAAATGTCAGCGGCAACATTTTGTACGATAACTTCATTCGTGCACAATGTGGCAACACAGCACGGGAGTTAGTGCCTTCTTGCGCTCATAACATGATTGCCCGAACAGTGGCAATGTAGTATCAGTGGAGCGCAAAAGGGTTATAACTCGGCGCTCTGTTGCCACAGTATTACTGCGTCTCCAATTTAGTCCAGGTTTCATGTGGTGTGCCTACTATATGGCCGTATATGGACATCCTGTATACTGCTATCCTCTTTAGCACCTGCAGCCACTTGCACTACCTTATTCTAACAACAAATAAACAGGAAGCTTTATCTATAACTTTAATACAGAATATTACAGAAACACACTATCATGTATATGTGCCAGGGAAAAGAAGTTAAGTATGGTGACATACCAGACACCTATCTTCAGCATGTCAGACTGTTGGCTCCCGAGGCTTTTGTCGTACTCGTTGCTTGTGCCATATAGACCCTGCTGTTGTGGCGTAGATTCTCAGTCGTCTCTAGCCTCAGCAATGACTTCTCAGATTTACTTCTGCTGGGTTTCTGTTCCAGTCGACATACTGTGCAGCTCCTGGAGTCAACTCAGGAAATATCTGTAGTATCTTCGACTGAGGCAAATATTATTCCGGCGAAGCTTTGCGTCGTCCAGTACTTCTAACCTTCCAGTGTATTCTTGTCTCCTCCTGTGTGCTAGGCTTCGTCCATTTCCAACTCTTATGAAACTACTCACTGCCTCCAACACATCTGACACCAATTTTTATGCTGTGCCGAGATTGTTGAGTGTACAACATAAACAAATCTTCAGTACTGGCAGAATCTAGGAGGTTGTAAGACAAAAAGTCGAGAATAGTATTAAGAACTTGACGTTACATAGAGCTGAGGACCTCTATCTAGTATCAATCGCAACTGAATTTAGCTGACGACAATGGCCAACTATGACTAAAGATGAATCCCCGAATGACCCCTGCTGACATTTATGCTAAGTTACTTTCGAAAGTTTTCAATCAATTGATTGATTGTTTCCTCATCCTACTAAGAAATTTTCAGTATTGGTTTTCGATAAATATGTTTTTTAAACTTCCAGTTGTTTGTTCAGATTGATTTTATAAAGTGCTGCTATGATTTTTCTCACGTTTGATTTACACAAAAACCACTTCTCGTGTAACACAGTTACTTTTCTCCTGACAACTTTACGAGTAGCTAATTTTAATTCTGATTCTTAAACACTTGTATTTAGGTATGGTAACATTATAGACATTGATAAATTGTTCCGAATGCCAAGCATCGGCCATCTCACTGTTGTGGTTGCTTCATATAAATCATTCATGAAGCATACTAATCAAAGAATGCAATGAGTCACTTGTGTGTACAGCGGTCTATGGCCAAGACAGGGCTTCTAAACGGTTCTAAACTGTTCTAATAACACAGAGATATGGACCATAGAGTGATATGGTAGAAGTTAGTGTTGTGTGACACATGTGCGCAGTGATGAAATAGTGCTCCAGGAGATGTAAGTAAGAGAGAGAAAGAAGAGGTCGCGTGGCAAAAACTATTGGGAGGGCAACCACGTCCTACCACAAGACCACGTGACTCTGCTTTAATAATACATGGAGTACATCCCCACGTTTATATATTTTATTACTTTAACACCATTTAAGTATTCAGTGACCCCACACACCGTTAGCATGAAATCACTTTTTTTCACATACTATCAGTTCAAGTCAAGGATTACTAAGTTCTAAGCATGAAGGGGTTGTCAACCCCTAGTTAAAGTACGGAGGGGTGTTCCCTTTGTAACATAATTTTCTTATTTTGTCTATCTCTACACCAGTAACCTGTATGTGAAATTTCGTTACTCAGTTATATGTGACTCAGATATTACCGTTCAATTACACATTTCCCACCTCCACCTTTGCGGGCGCATAACTCCGTCATACAAAAAAAAACATTTACATGCTAACGTTTCAAGTTAAGGTAAGAAAATAATAAAATATTAAAATACCGTATATTTAAATGCTTGAATAGTTAATACTGAGAAAATATGTAGTCTGATCATAACTTTTATCCTAAGTAACCACCGTCTCCGCAGTTAAAATTAATGCGCGTCTACGGAAGAATACAAGACATGATAGCGCACGCTTGTACTGCGCCCAAGTTAAGTCATGCGAATACATGATATGGCGATACGACTGTATTACATTCTGTGACGCCAGCCACACACCGTCTCAGTTGTTGATGTGTATACCACCTTGTGTATGAAGTATTGCCTACATACCAGGCACTGCCACGTCGCCGCGGACAACTTTGTGTTTTTAAAGGAAACTGTAGATTCTGGCCACTTACACCAAATCACATTTCTTCGTTCAGTTGGATATAATGGGCAATACGATCGCATCAACTGGCCACGTGATAGCGAACAAGCTGTACTCAATTAGATTACGATCACCAGTATTTTATGTTCGTAGGCGAACGGCTTTAAAAGTGAAATTTTACGTTTTGTTTTCATCTCTATGGCAACAATACTACCTCAAAAACACCGTGGTCATATTCAAAGCCTTTTTGAAGCTATTGAGAAAATACACATTTTAAGCACGAAATTCAAGGGCGGTTATCTCCTTTGCAAGTTAAGGTAGGCTTTAAGTTGCAATACATATTTGCCATTTATTTTCCACAAGTATGTCCCTCCTTAAATATTTCGGATTAGTTTACGAACAGAATATAGTAGACCTCGCTCTCTCTCTCTATACACCACACTCACGTACGCGCATATATATATATATATATATATATATATATATATATATATATATATATATATATATATATATAGGATACGGAAACAAGTACACGTCTTAAATGTAAGGGTGGCGTGGCTTGGGGACACTAAAACAAGTATTTTGAAGATAGGAACCATGGGACACTGACTTAACGTCAAGTTGTTACACGCATCCGAAGTTACACGTCATGGATTGCCTACTTCAAGGCGCGCCTTTGTTTACATCTGAACCAGCGCTGTGAGCCGTGGTTCCTATCTTCAAAATAATTGTTTTAGTTCCCCCAAGTCACCCCCACATTTAAGACGTGTAATTTTTCCGCACCCTGTATATATATATATATATATATATATATATATATATATATATATATATATGTGTGTGTGTGTGTGTGTGAGTGTGTGTTTAGGTGTGTGTGTATACACGGGGTGTTTTTGAAAAAAAAAAAATGACAAACCTCGGCCGGTGATTACTTACGATAAACCAAGAAGGAAAGAAAGATGTTTTCCACTTTTGGAGCAATAATGCTGTGAATATCAAAATTTAAAATTATGCTTCTCCAAAATATCGGAAGCTAAATGACATAAGAAAACAATATTTCAACATTGCTTAACGTTATTGGGAACTTAAAACCTACAGCAAAGGCTGTTTGATATCTTCCACTATTGAAAACAGCAAGGAGTGGCTACCCTCTAATCGCACACAGCTATTTTACCGTCAGGATATTCGAACATTTGAAGATGGTTCATTGAATAATGAGACCTGTGTAGCAAATAAAAAAAAAAGGTGTTCTTGCTGCAACCGTCTAGGACATACCGTTTATGCACAAAATAACATTTTATGATTCGCGCAGAAATACAGAGCCTAGAGTATAGGCAATTCCTTGCCAATGAACCGAGGAGCCGTAAGTGTACAACAATGTGAAATATTATGTCAAGACACGAAGGAAATGGGATGGCGACATCAAAGAAGGTTGAATGCCAGTATTTAATTAGATTACTGATGCATAGTTAAGCCAATCCGCATTAAGAGCCCAAGCGCGAAAAAGTAGTAAAAGAAGCTACGAAGTAAAGAAAAATAATATAAAACTTATGAGATGAAATAAATTACACGTTAAAGAGTTTTAAATGCACGTAAATTAGCTGTACTCTATGTGTCATGTAAAGTTAGTGTTTATTTATAATTGGACAATTTTTGTAAAATGTCTTTATGCTACAGAAATTGTGTTTTTTATAACATTCGATAACTCTGTGAGAAAAAAAATCCTGACGGGTTAGAAAAAATCAAAGTCACATTTGAAATCAGTATCAAACATCTGTAAAATTTAATGAACAAATTACAGACAAAAAATATTTTGCAGCCTGTGTTATTATCCACAGGCCTAGTGTGAAGACAATTGTCAAATAATGTTAATAATATTTTTAATTAATTTAAAATTCATCTCAGCTGCTTTTTTTAATAAAATGGTCTTAAACGTCACAAGTCACGTATGTTAAAATTATATCTTGACGAAACTCTTACACCCCAAATTCAACAGTAATTTACTTAAAATATTCTGTGAAATTGTAAAATAAAATATGATTCACGTATAGCCTATCCTCCAAAATGTGGTCTTCATAATATTATATCTAACTTATTTTATTGATGTTTAATGTGCCGGCGTGGTACGGCTGACTTACGTAACTCTCTAGGTATATGTGCATTTGTGTGTATCAGGCACAAAACTGATGGAACACTAAGGGTGCCGCCTACAAGCGAATGTAATCCTGTCTCTACGTGTAAGCCACTAAAATCATATCATTTTATAATGAATTGTAGTAGAACACATTATTCCCTGTTAACTTGAACTATTAACTTCAACTAAAGTAGAATGTTAGTCATTATTTTCCAAACTTGTGAACCACTGAAAATCCAGTTTCCTTGTCATAATAGTCGTTCTATTAGCTTAACATGAATTAAAATCTTTTTTCCTCGCCCAATGCGAAGGGAACTCTTCTCGCTTGTCTCCACGCACGATTCATATGAAAAATTTGAAATTACAGCTTAAATTAATATTATTTTTTACACAAATTAAACATTGTGAACTAATGTATCACAAATATACACTGCCGCTGCCCGGCATGGGCGAGCCCTTGTTGCCGCGCACGAACACAAGTAACGGAACACCATACGCACAGATCGGGTCCTGTACTGCAGTGTACGCACACCGAACGGGTATGGTCAAAGGTGCAACGCAAGCCGAACACAGAGTCACGGCAAACTTAATAACCTTAAATTTAACTTTGTAAAACTTCATCAATTAACTTAACGCCCTTGAAAAGCCGTGGCAGTGCGCGCCTTAGTTAATTTTTAAATTTTTGAAGTGTCATTTGTTGTATTTTTCTCTCAACTAGAGCAGTATCCATACATCCAATAAGCATTAATACACGAGCACTTACTGTCCAATCAATAAACTAAGACCCAGAACAAATTCAGCAATGGTGTACCTGAACGTGTTTATAAATGTCTGTAATCACAACCGCCTGTATTTCATGCCATTTCCTTCCATCTTCAGAGAAACATTTCTTTGGCAGTCAGTATAGCAAATATTGTACAAGGACTTTACGATATTTGAGTATAGTTTAATGGGGCTAAGAGAACACGCGTGAGTCAGTGCTGGGTACTTGACTTCAGTTCGTTCCGGTATTTATCCCGCGACAATACAGTGAGTAATCTTGGAACAGTTTCTTGTTTACATGCCCAAGGTATTCTCTGGGAAACAAGATTCCACTGTACGCTTGATGTACCAGGTCTGGGTTTTCAAGTCGTAATATTAGTTTCACAGTAGAAATAAAAAATGTGTTCTGGTAGAACCAATTTTATGTATATGTTCTTTAACATTTTGCGCTAAATTTATAATATATATGTTAATAATATTTTTAATTAATTTAAAATTCATCTCAGCTGCTTTTTTTTTTTTTTTTTTTTTAATAAAATGACCCATGCTCTTGTGTTTCTGCATTTTTAGCGATGTAATTTTTTTTCTCATAAACGAGAGCAGATACCAAAACTCTGTCTGGCATATTTGTTTACAATCGCGTTCTCCATGCTGTCTGATTTTTTTCAAGGCTGTAACTAAAATTGTGGTTTAAGGGCGCGGTTCATCTCATTTTTCAACGTCCTTTTCTATTTGTATATTTATACCAGATATTTTTTCTTATTTTAGACATTGTGATTAAATCTTCCTCTTAGGAAATTTGTGTGTCTCTCATAGTTTTTGCGTAATGAGTCGTAAACGGAAAAATTTCCACTTTACGGTTTTACGTACGCCACTAAAACCAACTGATATATCAAACCAAAAAAATTTGCGGTGTATAACAATGTTTCAGGCTATGATTTTACATATTTAAAACCAAAAAATTAAGTTCAGGATGTCCATAAAGTCCCGTTGCCATTACAAATTGTTCCCACAACCGAATGAAAAGAGTTAGAAGGTTGCGGTTTTCAGCCAAAATGCTGGAAAACAACTCAATTTTGTATCTATATGAGCTTTTCTTTTGTTTCAGGAGCGACGCATAATGGCAACACCAACAGCAGAAAGCGCAGTGTGTATTGTGGTATGCGGAGAGCAAGTCGCCCATCACAATGCAAAGGAATTATCGGCGTCAATACCGAACTGAACTCCAGCAAGCCAAGTATACTGAGATGGTCGAACATCTTTACAGAGACAGGTAGTGTACATGACCTGCCTCGTAGTGTGTTTCCGAAGAGGCAATTGACCTTGTTCCGAACCACATTGCTCGAAGCCCCCAAAAATAAGTTCGTCGTGCTTCGCGTGAACTGCAAATGCCGAGTTCAACAGTGCACAAAGTGCATAATCAACATTTACGCCTACAAAGTGCAACTTACTCAGGCTCTGCAGCAAGATGACCACCGTCGGCGTTTTGACTTTGCCTGCTGGATGCTTAACGCACTTTATGGAGACGGTGAATATCTGAAGAAAGTTCTTTTTTTTCAGATGAATCAACGTTCCATGTAAATGGCCACTTCAACCGCCACAATGTGCGGATATGGGGGTCAGAAAATCCACACCAAAATACATTAAACCATCCGTGACAGTCCAAAGGCCAATGTTTGGCGTGGACTCATGCACAGCAGAGTGATCGGGCCTTTCTTTTTTGCAGAGAAGACCATTACGGGAGACATTTACCGCGACATGCTCCAATTGTTTGTTTCCCCACAGGTTGAGGAGTTGCAATCAAAAATCGTTTTCCAACAAGATGGAGCACCACCTCATTGGAGCCATAACGTAAGAAGTGTTCTTGAAGAAACGTTCCCAAACAGATGGGTCGGCGTGGCCTCCTCGTTCTCCAGATGTAACACCATTAGACTATTTATTGTGGGGTTACGTAGAAGATGATGTGTATACTACTCCTGTTGCTGACATTAGGACACTCAAATGACGCTTCACGGAAGGTATCAACCGTGTCAGTGAGGCAGTGGGCAGAGCTCGAGTATCGCCTGGACATCCTGAAGACAACAAAAGGTGCTCACATCGAGATAATGTGATTGTAACAAAAACTTTTGGTCATTAGGAACGTAATGGTGAAAGCCGCAAACGTCTAACTCTTTTCGTTTGGTTGTGGGTACAATTTGTAATGGTAACGGGACTTTATGTACACCCTGTATGTTTGTACTTAATAAAAATGCTGAATTTTAAAATGAAAATTTCAAAATTACAACAATTTTTAAAAAATACAAAACAATATATATATATTTTTTTTTGTTTTGTTCGCACTCCAGTGTGTCTTGTTTGCAGCATAGGTTAAAGTGGAGTTTATACCACGTGTGTGTTTACATAGCTAGGTCAATGTACCACCTCACTACGGTGCCATCAATACAAGATGTGTCTCACCATTGCTTCACGGGGGACGTCAAGCATGTGCTCAGTACTTTGAGGGTCAATTGTTCGGCAAATTACGTGCGTTCTTCACCCAAATTGGACGCACGGTCACAGGCACACAGCCGTGGCTTCTCGACAACGACCCGCTTGAAGCCCTATCCAGACATGAACATTCCATGACACCACCACAACAGACCTGCATATCGCTGTGAACGTCGACACTAAACACACATTTTAGTTAGTTTTGTCCATATTTGTTTAATTTGATGGAAACCAGAAAACTTAGATAGTATTCAATATTTCTCCTAGTATTTCATTACTTTTTCAAATAACAATTATTACCGTCACATGGGGTGAATAGGGACACACAGGGACGAATAGGGACAAAATTTGAAACATATTCCTAGCTTGAATTTATCATAAATCAAATTGTAAATCAATACAATTACTCTTTGTAAAATTATTAAATACCAACCTTAAGGGCCTCGCCTACCACGCGCTTAAATTGCGTTGCAATGTGTTCGTAATGCCGTTTATTTTAAGAAACTATTCCACATTTGCCTAATGTGTCTATGCACGAAAAGAAAATACACTCCAAACTATGACCGAAGAGTAGTTTCAAAGCATCACGTCGATTAGAAAAATTATTTCGGAGCTCCTCAAAATGGCTAAAAACGGCTTTTTCAACCTGTTATATCTGAAAAACTACTTGCGGGATTCGTGTGAAACTAGTATAGGAGCATGCAATGGACTTTGCACCAATAAAAATATGTGGTCACCACTGAAAGTGTCAGTCAGGAGAGTGATCTACGATACCACTGCACGCTGTTTGTCTTGCGGTAGAGGTGATACTGCACCAGATGAGCCGGTCAACATCGCCCTTCGCGCCGTGCCTCACTCACACAAACACACGGCCAGTAGGCGGGCGCCTTAAGGAAAAACTCGGGTTTTAAAATCGTATACTGGAACTTTTGATTTGAAATGTTGTCCCTATTCATCCCATGTGACGGTACTTCTTTTCTGCTACATACATGGATCTGCGATTGCATGCGTGTTATTTACATGTTAATGAGTATTCAATACTTTAAATCAGAGATAAAGAAGTATTGGGGACAGCTGTGACAGTTGAGAGACAGCTGTTATACGCAAGAGCACGTATGACGTGTTCAGGAAAATGATTGGGCACGAGTAACATTTGAGGTTAAGTTTTAAGTTTTGACGTTGACACATCTTGTAAAAAGTGCGGGGCAACAATTGACATTCATATAAAATCACGAACACTTTTCTTCAACGTTTTCAATTCTATTTTGCGGTAGGACAACGTACGGATATTATATTTTTCTACAATTAGATATGTAACTAATTTTTTTTTTTGCTACAACCTTTGTGATGTCTGGTTATTTATTTTACATAGCATGCCTCTGACAGGTAATACATTTTAATTAACTTCGTTTCGCAGACTGAAAATCTTAGGAATTTCTTCATACGGCCTTACCTCGTTTTTAGCCTACTATTCGAAGGAAAATGTAGGCTTATGAGATCACCTTCATTCGGTAATATCACAAACAAATCTAATATCATGTTTTCTCAAAGTTGTTTGGACATTAACACGTTAATGTTGTGGCTACTGCGAATGGTGTTTCCGTACATTCATTTCCGTTCCAGTTCATCCGCACCAAAATTCTATGATCGGTTTCGTTCCGTCCTCGCGTCGGAAACGTGTACATGGTCAATAGACTTACGGATTAGATTATGTGACGTTGGAAGTGAACAGTAAAATTGTGATGCAAGATTTTTGAAAAGTGGACGTAAGTCTGCATTATTCAACATACTGCGGTGATGTTTACATGGTACGAATATAAATTTCACATAACTTCTTCTTTATAAAATCAAAGGAATATATGACTTGGAATATTGACCGATTATTTTGGTGACTAACCAAATCTGATATTTGCAAAAGTACAAAATAATCCAAGAGCACTTTACAGTAAGTTTAATCACTCGTTTTGTTGACGACATTTTTATGCATAGCGTACCACATTTCTGTGACGTTAGAACCAGAATATTTTGATACGATTGTTAGTCATGGCTTGATAATTTGCAGTTGAATTTTGGAATATATTCTGTAACTGCACAAGCAGTCAATTTTTTCAAGTATTTATGTTATTTTTGCTTTCATATGTCGATAACACCTACGAAATTTTCACGAATATTGCTGTTATTAGATAATGCGTTGTTGTTTTCTGTGAAACTAACTGTACACGGTTGTGTCGGTTGGAAAGAGTCCGTCGACGCTCTGCTAAGACTGAACAAATTAGAAGATATTTCAGAACTCAGGCTATAGTGTACGGAGAATAGTACTTAGTAACCTGACTTGACTTTCGTGCATTTAATTTATGTTGTGTTCTTATTTCCGAAATGGCTGTCATTTTAACTCTGTTTAGAATTTCATTACAACTCTGTACGCATAAAGGACCTAGTAATATGACTTGACTTTAATGAATTTAGTTAATTCAATTTACATAGTTTAAAAAGGCGGCCTTTTTTAAGTTTTATCATAATATGTCGTATGTGAGGAAATATTTCTCCGAATTTCCTCAAACTCGGTGCACGTATACCATATACTAACGTGACTTAACTTGTTCATAATATGATCATAATTTTAAAATGGATGCCATGTTTGTATTTCTAGCATCGCATGTCATATGAAAGGAAATATTATTAAAATTTTAATCTACTTAGTCCACAAATACTACACACGCAGCTGACTTTAATTATGTGTATTTAGTTCATCCCGTATACATATTTTCATAATGTCAGCCACATAAAAACACACACACACACACACACACACATATATATATATATATATATATATATATATATATATATATAAATGAAAGCTGACTGACTGACTGACTGACTGACATATCAAACTGCAGCCCAAACCACTGGACCTAGAATCGTGAAATTTTTTGTGGGGGTTCCCTTCAGGTCGTAGGCGAGCTCTAAGAAGGGATTTTTCGAAATTCGACCTCTAAGGGGGTGAAAAGGGGTGAAATGTGTTTACGAAGAAACGTCGATAGATCTCGAACCCGACGGCCAATCATCGTGATTTTTACTTTAATATAGGACACTCGTAAAAATGCATATTAGCCAATTTAAGGATTTTTCGAAGTTCAACTTTTAAGGGGGTGAAAAGACCTTAAATGTGTCTCCAATCAACTATCGATATCTATCGAACCCTTCGGGATAGAGAGTTGATATTCACTTCAAAATATTGCTTACGTAAATACCCAAAAAGCAGTTTTAGGTTTTTTTGAAATTCGACCCCCAGGCAGTAAAAAGGGGCAAAATGTGTTTTTAAAAAATCGTCTTTATCTTTGAAACACAATTGGCTATCGTCGTGATTTTAACTTTAATTGGTTACTTTTACAAATGTCTATGACAGGACACAAAGACGTTTCGAAATTCTTTATTTAAAGGGGTGAAAATACGTGAAATGTGTTTTCGATTATCTTTCCATATAAATCGAATCAATCGAGATATCGAAGTACTCTTTGCTTTAAATTGGTGCTTTTGTAAATATCCCAAGTACCATTTAAAATATATTTTCTGGATTCGACCCTAAATTGGTTAAAAAGGGGGTAACGTGAGTTTTCGACTTATAATCGATATATATCGATCCCATAGTTTTTTATATAGCGACGTGATTTTTGTTTAGGATTGATGCTTACTCAAATACCTAAAAAGTAATTTCAGGAATTTTCGAAATTTGCCACCTAAGTACGTGAAAAGGGGTGAAAAAGGGGTGAAAAGTGGTGAAAAACGTTTTCAATTAATCGTCGATATATCTTGAACCCAGCGGGCTAATGTTGTGTTTTTTACGTCCACGAGATAGCAATAAAGTATTCTAAAACGTGATTAAAGGGTTTTTCGAAATTTACTCTCTTAAGTGGTGAAAAGTCCTTGAACGTGTTTTAGATAAATCCTCGATATCTATCGAACCCGTCGAGAAATACAATTAATTTTTGCTTCAGGATGATGATTACAGAAATTACCGCAAAACTGTTTTCAGATTTTTCGAAATTTGATTTCTCAATACTGTGCAGGGGTGATATGTGTTTTTTTAGTGAATGATCGATTTTGATTCGACTGAACGGGCTAGCGATGTGATTTACACTTCAGTTGGATACTTATACAAATGTCTAAGATGTAAATTTAAAATATTTCAAAATTCGATACCCAAAAGGGTGAAAAAGCACAAAATTTATTTTCCATCAACCCACGATATCTGTCTAACCAGTAGTGATATGAGGTGTTGTTCGCGTCAGAGTGATGCTTACGTAAATATTTTTAAAAAAATATGTATGTATTTTTTTTCTTTATAAGAAACGTGATTATTAAGAATTAAACGTTGTTGGTCAATAATCAAGACAGACGATCCGAAAAGCAGGAACGAGCAGCGAGAAACAACCTATACAGGAGTTTCACTCTACAGTAACCTATCGAGACAAGGTGTTGTACAACCTCTATGAGTCCAGGACACAGATATATATATATTTTTTTTTTCCTAAATTTTATTTTCATGAATTATTTCGACGTTACGTGACGCAGTTGTTTGTAAGTCAGGTCTAAATTCCGGGAGGTTCTGGGCTCGAATTCCGTTAAAAGCTGCGTGCAAACGTTCAATTCTGACACACAATAACTAAAAGGCAGATCGAATTAGTGCAATTTACATGTAGTCTTTAAAAGGGGTAAAATTGCAGTTCGCTTTCCACTTAGGTTCCTCTACAATATCACCTGACATATCGTCGGTATACTGCCATAAGTGATTAAGTCATAAACGCTATTTCGTTTAAAAACAGTATTAAATTGTAGGTATTAACAAAAATTTGGTATGTTACTATACTGTGACACAACAGTACGAAACGACGAATAGACTTTAAACTTGGGCAATTGTTCATGAACAACATATACATATTCCTAGCATTTTTATAATTTTATCTCATTTTGACTTTGTCACTTTTGGCAGTAAACCGACGATATATCATGTCACTAATTTCAAGTTTAGGGCACCAAATACGTTTCCGCGAAACCTTTACCCTCTGAAACTTTGTGATGTCAATAAAGTTAAAGTGAATATTTTGAAAATATATAATTGAGGGCACCGTCACCAATGGTTGTGCATAGGGTAAACAGATGTTTCTCATTCGATTAACCTCTTACCTTAGGTGTCGGTAACTACCCCACAACGTCAAATAGGCAGGGCTATAAATAAGGCCCAGGCGAAGTCGCTGTTAGTGGCAGGGACAAACTTAAGACTGCTTTACGCGTGGACAGCTATAGCTACTTATCCTGCTGCAGAATTAGTTCAACTAGCCGCTTGGACATTCTAACACTTGATGACTGAAGTACCAGTCTTGTGTACAAAGAGGTTTTTAAATTAAAGTAAATATTATTTGTTACGAATAACACTCGCGAGCAAAGCCGCGGGGGACTGCTAGTATATATATATATATATATATATATATATATATATATATATATATATATATATAAGGTATGAAAATTTGATGAAATATTTTTTCGAAGTTCATAAATGCTGGTACACATACTACTTAGTGAGCTGACTTGACTTTTGTATATTTAGTTCATCCTATGGTTATATTATCAAAATGGCGGTCCTCCTTTTTCTATTCTTAGCAAAATATGACACATCTCAGGATATATTTTTCCGAATTTCATCAAACTTCGGACACACACAGTACTTATTTAAATGTTGACTCGACGTTTGTTTTATGTTCATATGAAGTTCGTATTCCCAAAATGGATGCTGTGTGAACATATTTTGATCATGCAAGATATCTAAGGAACTACGTATATTTTAAAACTACTTCATACTTGGGACATACATAGGACTTAAAGTGAGTTGGGTTTTACGTTTTTGTTCTTGCACTGTTCGTATTTTCTAAATTCCGGCCATTTGAACATATTATGATTACACGAGATATCTAAGGAACCATTTATCACAATTTAATTAAACTCGGTACACAAATAGAACTTAGTATGTCAACTTGACATTTATGTGTTTAGTTTTCGCCTTTTCTTTACTAGCGAAATTGTGACAATGTAAACATTCTTAGACAGCACGAGATATCTGAATAACCGTTTTTAAGAATTTCATAATATTCTGTACGTATAGTTGGAAGGTAAAATGACACGACTTGTCTGTATTTTGCTCATGCTGTGTTAACAGTTACAGTGGCGGAAATTTAAACAAATTTTTTTCCACATGAGATGTCTAAATGAACCATTAAACAATATTTCATCGAACTTACTCCGTACACCCGTAGTACCAATTTAAATTGCTTTAGTTTGATTTATTTTGCTCATGCCGAATTCAGTATTTAAAAATTATTGCCCTTCGATTTTAATAGATGAAATGGTTAAGCAGCAGCGCTGCAAGTTGTTTTTAAAATGTAATATTAGGAATTACACTGATATGGAAAAAATGCGCATATACTTCTTTTAACTTTAGACGTCTTTTAATTAATGTTTCAGAATAAAAGAGTAATTAAAACTTGCATCAAATAAGTAAACTTCTAAAACAGAACCTGTTAGAATAAACCTACAAAGGAAATGTTTTAACAAAATGTGAGGCAAGAAAATTTCGGATGTTGTGAAAAGTTTTGCAAGGTACGTAAATTATAATAATAAATCATGCTTAGGTGTGTAAATACTCATGCGTTCCAAAGTCAAAATGGTGTTTTCTGTATGATAGACCTACTGGCATGTAGCTAATATGGACCCGGGGTCCATATTACCTACATTTATTGGGTCTTTTTCTTACAGAGAATAGTCTAGTAATTATTAATTTCGTTTAGGCCTATTACTAACTGTTATTCCTGCGTGTATTTTGTAAATATTAAAACATAACTTTAACAAGGTAAATATGAAAAATATAATTGAAACATTCATTAACATATTATGGACATACAATAATTAGCGAAGAAATTACAATGTTTTCTCTCGTTTACACAGTAGAGTTACGGGGTTTCTTTTTATGTTTTTGGATTAATTTAGAAAATATTTAAAGATATAAACTTTTCATAGATGTATAATGAAACGAATTTTTCAGGTCAGAAAAAGAAAACAATCACAATTTACTGGATTGTGGACATACGCCATGCCATATCTCATGTTTTGCTGTTTCACAGCAAAACACGAGAAATTGCGTATGTCCACAATCCAATATATTCTAATTGTAAACTCCCAATGCGACTAACTTTTAAAAGTAACAAATGAAAACAACATTAAATTTTGTTGTGACGTTTTTTCATGGGGCTTTTTTAGTTGTCTATTAGGAATATTTCGTCTTTTTTTTCTTTGGTTTTTGGAGACATTGGTGGTCGAGTGGCCAGAGCGTTTACTTCCCACTAGCCCTCCTTCTCAAGCCTTCTTTGATTTCGCCTGAATATATTCAGCCTCTACCTAGACCCAAACCAAACTCCATGCGCAGCAGGAAACAGTTATCCCCACACGAAAAAACATTCAAAATCGCAATTAAAGAAAAATAGGCTAAGGCAGTGTCTCAATTTAAAGAGTATTCTGTTGAGAGAGTACTCTCGCATAACACCAAAAAGAACAAACGATGCAAAGGTAACCCGTGCGTAAATTTTATTAATACAAGTCAAAAACATTAACTGCATTTGAGCAATTCAAATAATGGCTTTTAAATTTACCGTCGTCGTATTTCAAGAGGTAGATAGCTGTTCATAGGCGATGCCAACATTTTTATTTTGTGTATTTAAACGCACATTAAGGCCGAAAATATCAACTTGATTTCTCACCATAAGTAACTGTTCGCTAGAAATAATTACTTATGTATAGATATTGAAATATTTGCAGTATTATGACGCATGTTTCATCACTAACTTCAAAACATAGTTGTAATCAAGATGGCGTACGCCAGACACCACGAGAGAGCGAGAGCGAGTATACAAATTCGATCTCTCGCTCTTTCATACTCTCGACGAACAATTGTGACAGACTGAGAGTGCTCTCTCTGAGGTAGTTGTGACGTATTTGCGAGAGCGAGAGCACGAAAGAGCACTATTGGGGTGAATTGAGACACGGCCTAAGCAATCCAAACAAGGAAGACGTCAAAGAAAAGGACGGGCGTATCTTAACGACAATGTTCAACACCTACACTAACTCAGTCTCAACTTTCCACTTCTCATCTTGTCCCCCAGCAGACTAGAACTTTAAGGTTTCAGAAGATCATGAGAACGGTTTTCAAATAATCAAGTTACGATAGACCCCCTTATGCACCAGAAGCCTTAGTAACTAGCCGAAGTCACTCTTCTACTTCCAGTGGGAATAGAAGCTCCTGATAACGAATATGTTCTTTCATCATAGATTGCAGGCCTTTGCGGCCATTGTCGTTATTTGGTTGGCTCCTGAGGTGAGCTGCGTCTTGTGTTGCTTCTTCGACAACGTTTCGGCTGTCCTTGCAGCTGCCATCTTCAGGTCGATGCAGGGTCAGGTCGATACAAGATCAGGTCGATGCAAGAACAGACTAAGGATGGCAGCTGCAAGGACTGCCGAAACGTTGTGCACGAAGCAACACAAGACTCGGCTCAACCCCAGAAGTCAAGCAAATAATGTTCTATTCATGTTTTGTGAAGGTGCCTTGACAGACGACTGTAGGGGAGAGCTGTGGGTAAGTGTAAGATGATGTGCGAGCAATGGCCACAAAGTTAATGTGCTGGAGCAGAAAACGACAGTTCACATGTGTATGACTTTTGTCGATGAACTTTTACATTTACGTGAAATTTTCATTTTATGTATTTAATTGTTTGTATTCATTCCTATTTTGTTCATTATTGACCAACATGCGACTATATACTACTGAGATTGAAATTCCAAGGACTGTAGAGTTTTTAAAATACTAAAATCTTATATAGAATAGCCACAAATCATGTAAATTTATGATTTTTCCGTGCCTCGAATAATTAAGCAAATTTGTAAATTGAGATGTTAAAGTCAAAAACCAAAATGGGGTCCATATTACCACCGTATCCTATATAACATTTATATTAATCCAAGATGGCGGCGGATGTTGCACAGTAAGTTTCTTGCGATCCACGGCCGAGGCCGCAACGACAACCTTGCACAGAACAATGGCGCACAGTAAATTAACAGCACAAGAAGCAGTGAGTCAATATTATGACAATTATTTCCAAGTTGTACAACAAACAGTACGTTTCCATTGCGGAGCTAAATTTTTGCAAGGTTCTCGGCGTCGTGATTTCGGCTTAAAGCCCAATCATCTTGCGAGATCTCAGAGCTCTTTACATGAACATGGTATGGTAAGAGATACTTTAGTGGGTGCTAATAATTTCCTAGGGGTAGGTTAAGTCAACCCCACCATCCTCCTAGCTCCCCCTTGTTACGTCAGTGACTTAGGACATAGTTACAGAATAGCATCCTGCCCAGCTGTAATTGGTAATTTGGTATTGTTATATTTAAAAGTTCCACCAGTATTACAAATTTAGTAAGTCACGTTAATAATAAGCATTTAATACTGTATTATCAAGTAGACATACATCGTAATTTGTGTCACGTGATTATTTAAATAACTGAAAGTGCCTAATGGAACACTGTTAAATTGCCCGTATGTTTAAACTGCAAAATTCAAACAAAATGTACTAAAAATATATTTTTGACTTTGATTAAAGTGCTAACACCGAAACATTTTCTTCTCGTAGAAATGGTTAAATGTTGGTACCTGTTATACTAGAGTGACAAATTTTTACCCACTGGAGTCAATGAAAAATGAGGCAAAATGGGCGTAATTGGTACGTGAGTAGAGAATATTACCGACTTTGTAATTGGCGAGCAATGTTTTCGTAGCAGTCTTTTGTTCTTGTGGGGATTAAGCAGTGACCTTGTAATCTTCTTTAAGTCAAACGATGCTTCTGCTTTTCTGTTTTTAAAATCATGTTATTGGTTTCGTTGATACAGCTGTTAAAAAAAAAAAAGTCATCATTAGCCGATTTGAAGGCGCTCAAAATCATGTTTCTAACACCTGCTCTATATATATATATATATATATATATATATATATATATATATATATATATATATAAAACATAATAAAAACAGAAGCGTAGTTTTAGAGCAGCGCCTATCTGCGCGTTAGAGACTCAGAAACGATGAAGCTATAAGGGCGACCTTGAATCGCGTATATAATGCCTCACCGCCATGAGTCGAGCACTGAACTGGTGTGCAATATACTCACCGATCCTTACTACACTGAGACTAAGCTGTGAGCACGTAATTTTACTGGTAGAAAGTCTGTTTCAAAGCTCAGTGTACGTTCCTGAGTTTCGTACATATCCAATTAGTACATTTGGCAGCAGCACAGCCCCAATAGGCAGTTTCTAGCTATGTTGGAGACATGGGCGTAGCCAGGAGTTCTGTTCGGGGGAGGCAGGGAGGTATACCAATTTGAGAATTTTCACAACACGATAAGGGATATTGAGTACACGTCATGAAGCGGGGGACTGGGGGTTCTCTTAATGGAAAATGTTTGCTTCAATGTGCAAAATTATGTAATTTAAGGAGTTTTTGTACCAAAACTGTGAAGATAACACTACTAATGCTATCATCGAGTAGGTAACTTTCATTTCAGGGGAGGGAGGGCGCATCCCGATATCCTTCCCTCTGGTTACGCCCCTGGTTGCATAGCTTCGAAATAGGGTTCTCTTCTAATGAGTCGGTTGTTTTAACAGCAGACTTTCTGCCCTTGTCCGAAGTGGGTTTCGCTTTCGTAGAAAGGCACAATGAGCGTACGAGGAAAAATTTCGTATGAAAAACGTATTTCCCTGTACATTACAACGCATTTGAAGGGCGTGGTGGGCGGATCCCTTGTGGGAGTGTTGTCTTTTAAAACGTGATGCTATTGGAAACAAGTAGAGCAGTT
The DNA here is from genome assembly GCA_003012365.1 of Medauroidea extradentata. Taxonomy (NCBI): domain Eukaryota; kingdom Metazoa; phylum Arthropoda; class Insecta; order Phasmatodea; family Phasmatidae; genus Medauroidea; species Medauroidea extradentata. Next base: position 129,862 of record PNEQ01003875.1, read on the forward strand.
TCGAAAAGATGTTGACACTGTACGTCACGTTTCATGCGAGGACTTGTCAAAGAACGTAGTTGGCTTGGTTCGCATAACCGCGACCACACATACATACACACGCACACATGCTTAGTTGAAGTAGCTGCTCACCTGGATATAGACTGTCACTTGTCAGGGAGGGAAGCGCCTAGCCTAGCACAGACAGGAACCACACTCAACTAAGCCACACAAGTGCGTGTCGTGAGAGACAGCGCTTCTGTGACCTTGAAGGCTGCGCGCGCATCTCGTCCCATTCTCTCTCTCCTCTCCGCTTGTTTACTCCGCCAGTGACACATTACACCTGAGCGACATAAATGACGTAACCAACATTCTGCCTTCTGCAAATGTGTGACTTGTAATGATATGCGAGGCTGTCGTACCAGATACAATACTCTGGGAGGTTTCAAATTGTTCTGAATTTTTACAACCAGTCAACATTTTAATCGAAACTGAAGTAGCTGAAATATGTATGTAACATAACTCAACTGTTCATTCTGTGATGTTTAATTAAAGATACTAGATTTCATAAGAGGCCAAAAAGTGTCTAAATAAACACTTGCAAGATCGAAAATATGAAGACTTTGTTTTCCAGAAGTAGGCTACAAATAATAATTAGTCTCCACATAACATTAATTACAAAGTGAACTCACGTTTACAGAGAAAGCAGAAACGCGTGCGTATTTTAATTACTTAAAATGTTGAGTGGCGTTTAGTGTTCGCCATTATATATTTAATTATCTTCAGCCATAAGTTTCAATCAAATATGTTTTAATGAATTTTGCGCCCGGCATTATGAAATTTTATATTATTCATTCCTTTGTTAAATTTGACTGGCAACCATTGAATGGAAAACAAACGTTCCGGTCATATTTCGTTAACTCCTCGCAGGACAGGACCAAAGTTATGGTCACTTGTTTCTTTAAACCGTAATAGTAAAGTGAGTATCTTAATCTGCTTTACTCAACACGTTGGTGAAAGAGGTTACTGTCGCGTTTATATATTAAACAAAAGTTTGGCACAAGAGTAATTCCTTATCATTGACTACAGATTGTTAAATGCTGCCAAAATGTGAAGCAGTATCGTAGTGTCAACAAACTGTCACTTGTTTTCTCTATTTGTTTAAAAATTACTGTTTTCTCTCAAATATATGTGTTATTGCCTGGCACGTAGGCAACCAGTAATTAACTGTTGCACACCGTGCAGTATTTGAAATAGTTCCTGTTAAGGGGCCTCCCTAGACAGCCTGCGTTTGTGTGTGTGAGGCAGGAGCAGTAAGAGCGCCGTTTACCGACGAATAAAATACATTATCGCCTCTACGTGCAAGCCACTCAGCTGGCGTGCAGTGCTTTACTATTATACTTTTTCCTATGGGACTTCAAGTAATGACCCTATTATTTTATTTCTGGCCAGCACAGTTCAATGTCTAACGCTTGTTTCTATAGTTGTGTGTTTTTCGAATTCGGTTATTCTTTTTCCAGATACGACAGTCTGGATAACCCATTTTTGGCAATTTTAAGAGGACTGGAAATGATGTCTCTAATAAACGTGCCACATTTTTGAAACTATAGCGACACAATTTCAAGGGTGTGTTCATTTCGTAAATATACATATATAGTGCACGTTAAATAGTTTCGTCAGAAAAAATTAGTCGTAACTCGCCACGACGCATTTGAGCGCAGGTTGGGAGGCCCCTTAAGAGTGTGTGTGATTTTATATTATTGAGTTTCACAAGTAACAGATCTGCGGGATTATCGAAATGTTAGAAGTAACGACATCAAAAAAAAATAAAGTTCTGTCATTTTAGTGGGTGCAAATAATTTCCTAAGGGGGAGGTTAAGTCACCCCTATCTTCCTCCTAGCTCCCCCTAGCTACTACCCCCATGACTTAGGACATGGTCACAGAATAGCGTCCTGCCCTGCAGTAGTTGGTAATTATGTATTGTTAGAATGAAATGGCCGACCAGAATTTAAAATCCAGTAAGTCGCATTAAATAATAAGCATTTAATACTGTATTACCAGGTAGGCCTACATCGTAGCTTGCGTATACTTAGTCGTGTCACGTGATTATTTAAATACCTGAAAGTGCCTAGTGGGACACTGTTAACTTGCCCGTATGTTTGAACTGCAAAATTGTAACGAAATGTACAAAAAACACTATCTTTGTGTTGGCTTAAGGTGCTCACAAGTACGATATTTGTTACATTATATTCGTTCGACGTAGTGTTTATTTTGTAGGTACTACTGGTAGACCGCATTTTCCTAGAATGAATAGTGATTATAGCATTCTTAGTTTTGTGTAACTGCACTGCAGAGTCACAATTTGATCATCGGGAAGTTCGAACAACGAAAACACATTTAATATAATATTTTTAATTTATTTAATTGCAGATTTCATATTTTTTTAGTGCTCTAAATGAATTTATTGCAATTTCCCTTCTTGACATGGTGTTACGTAGTAGTTTCTATAATAGTGAATAGTGATTTTTCACGCGTTCTTAACTGATGAAGCGACATCAACGATAGAGAGAAATATATAGATAGATATGTGCATATATTTCATCCGCAGGAATATTCGTATGTACGACGACACCAATCTTCATGCAACCCTCATCACATCCAACCAGCACAATTTGTTTTTGAACACACCTGGGAGGGAATTGTTGGTCGTATTTGAAGTCGCAACGTTTGTCTGAGTACGTGTAGTACCAATACCAATACGTGTAATTTGCATTGCCGTATTATTCCTAGGATGTTAGGCCTACTCTCGTGGCCAGACAACATTATGAGGTTTACCACGTTAGCGCTGTACAAGAGTACGGCACTATAAAGAGTGGGTATCATCGTCCGCCATTTTGGGTCTTTCAGAGCTGCGCAAGCCAATGCATGTTCGCGCGCCCCAAAAACCTGTCAAACTAAACTCATCACAAATCTAAAACTATTCATCCAAACGTATTCAAAATATTTATATTGCATTTAAGAACTATGTTGCCAATGATAATGTCCATTAATTTTATTTTCTGCAACTATCATATTATTAAATTTATTTTAACAACGCAATTTTGACATTTGACAGGTAAATGCAGAGTAAATTATAGTAAGCGAGAAACGTTTTTGTTATACGAGATATATGGGGGTATCAGCGAACAAAACAAAAACGATAGTATAAACTAAATTGTTATGCTGCTCTTGACGATTTCCGCGAATCGCTGTTGTTTTGGTGGCAGGTAGAAGACAGAATATTTCGTGCGCGAGGCATGGTCTCACTCAACGACGCGAACACAACTTTACTCTTAGTTTATCTACACAACATTTACTATGTAAATGCCAGATATATATATATATGTATTTATTACTAAGTTTCTAGTTTGTAATGTTACTATTTACTATATACTTATTTAGATAACGTATAACATAAAATACTATATTTTTACAGGCGCCCTACTTGTCTATAAGCACCATATATGTAACTGAAAAAATTAAAAAAAAAAAAAATGCATTTCCATAATTTTTCGTCTCTATTTTTCAGATCTAAAACAACATACAACAGTAGTACAAAACTATTTGTAAAGGTTCATACTTTATTACATAAGGTATTTGCTCAATTGGCAGGTTAACAGTAAATACAATGACACGATTTACAAACGAATGCTTATATTTGGATCTAGACATAAAGGTTTGAATTTAAATGGACCTAGAATTCATGACATACATTTATGTTATTTAAGTGTTTCTTTAAACATAAAATATTTTATAGCAGTTTCAGGTGAACTTTTTTGTAACATAAGATGTAAATGTAAAAATAAGTAGCCAACGTATAGTAATACACCGAAAGACGCAGGAACAAAGATTGAATCCAACATATGTACATATGTATTTTTACAGTAGTTTAGTTCACAAAGAGTAATTCGACAAATTATATTTTAAAAACAGTTATTCATTTACATACTTCTACTTAACTACTGCTGTGTACCCAACACTTTACTTTTTTATAGTTTAATTTGATTACCCGCTATGTAAGCTAAAATACACATTATTTTGTAATATCACAAAAACAAATATTGAATATATTTAAAATTATGGTTTAAAGAATTTTTTTATTCTTCCCATATGCCATGTAGAAAATTTCGTAATTATTTTATTATATTCATTAATCTATAACCTAAAAAGAGCATCAAACCAAAGCACTTTTTTCGCGTAACAGTGGAAGAGATACTAAAATTTAATTTAAATTTAAAACATGTAAAATTTTTACAACATGCAGTTATTGTGCTTACAGTTTAATAGTCTCATCCCTTATAAAAATATTGTTTATGCAAATTGGAATAATTACTTAGTTTTATTTTTTTCGCAGAAGCGGTGCCATAAGTATTAGGCCTACATCTTTTATTTACGTTTTTGTTAAGTCCATTACAGCATAGAACCTCAATTACATCCCAAATGAATATATAACGTAAAAAATAATTCAGCCTACACCTGTATTTGAACTCACATCCCTTACATTACTAGGCTCGTCCCTGAAAGAACTACCTGTGATCTGCCGCAACTGTCACATGAATTTGTAAGACAATAAACAGCAATCATATTATGAACTACACTTATCTGTTTATCGTTGTATAAGTACAAAGTATATATTTTAAGTAATCAAGAAATAAATGTGTTTCGAACAATATTGTTTCATGGACATACCCTTATCCTAAATCACGTATTTTGGTCACTTATTGTTAAAGAAAGGAATAATTCGTGAGTTCAATGGCCGACGTGTTATAATCTATTGTCCTATGCATATTCAAGCTGCGTCTATTAGTTCATTGTGTGTTGTTACAGTGAGTAGCAGCTAGTGGACAAATGGTCGGGGCTTGTGTATAAACAAGAAAATGGATTCTAACACGCATGTCGTTGAACTCGCGAAATATTCATTTCCCTACTTATTGCTATGAACTTTTTACATTAATCTATATATATAAAAATGAAAGGTGACTGATTGACTGACTGACTGACTGACTGACTGACATATCAAACTGCAGCCCAAACCACTGGACCTAGAATCGTGAAATTTTTTGTGGGGGTTCCGATGAAACGTTGATAGAGCTCGAACCCGACGGCCTATCATCGTGATTTTTACTTTAGTAGGACACTCGTAAAAATGCATATTAGCCAATTTAAGGATTTTTCGAAGTTCAACTTTTAAGGGGCTGAAAAGACCTTAAATGTGTTTCCAATCAACTACTGATATCCATCGAACCCTTCGGGATAGATAGTTGATATTCACTTCAAAATATTGCTTACGTAAATACCCAAAAAGTAGTTTTAGGTTTTTTTGAAATTCGACCCCCAGGCAATAAAAAGGGGCAAAATGTGTTGTTAATGAATCGTCTTTATCTTTGAAACACAATTGGCTATCGTCGTGATTTTAACTTTAATTGGTTACTTTTACAAATGTCTATGGCAGGACTCAAAATTGTTTCGAAATTCTTTATTTAAAGGGGTGAAAATACGTGAAATGTGTTTTCGATTATCCTTCCATATCTATCGAGTCAATCGAGATATCGAAGTACTCTTTGCTTTAAATTGGTGCTTTTGCAAGTATCCCAAGTACCATTTAAAATATATTTTCCGAATTCGGCCCTAAACTGGTTAAAAATGGGGTAATATGAGATTTCGACTCACATCCGATATATATATATATATATATATATATATATATATATATATATATATATATCGATCCCATAGTTTTTTATATAGAGAAGTTATTTTTGTTTAGGATTGATGCTTACTCAAATACCTGAAAAGTAATTTAAGGAATTTTCGAAATTCGCCACCTAAGGACGTGAAAAGGGGTAAAAAGTGGTGAAAAGCGTTTTCAATTAATCGTCTATATATCTTGTACCCAGCGGGCTTATGTTGTGTTTTTTACATCCACGAGATACCAATAAAGTATTCTAAAACGTGATTCAAGGGTTTTTCGAAATTTACTCTCTTAAATGGTGGTGAAAAGACCTTGAACTTGTTTTAGATAAATCCTCGATATCTATCGAACCCGTCGAGATATACAATTAATTTTTGCTTCAGGATGATGATTACAGAAATTACCGCAAAACTGTTTTCAGATTTTTCGAAATTTGATTTCTCAATACTGTGCAGGGGTGATATGTGTTTTTTTAGTGAATGATCGATTTTAAGTCAACTGAACGGGCTAGCGATGTGATTTACACTTCAGTTGGATACTTATACAAATGTCTAAGATGTAAATTTAAAATAATACGAAATTCGACACCCAAAAGGGTGAAAAAACACAAAATTTGTTTTCCATCAACCCACGATATCTAACAAGTAGCGATATTGAGGTGGTGTTCGCGTCAGAGTGATGCTTACGTAAATATTTAAAAAAATATGTATGTATTTTTTTTTATTTGTAAGAAACGTAATTATTAAGAATAAAACTTAGTTGGTCAATAATCAAGGCAGACGATCCGAAAAGCAGGAACGAGCAGCGAGAAACAACTTATACAGGAGTTTCACTACAGTAAC
>PNEQ01003876.1:0-33288 GCA_003012365.1 Medauroidea extradentata
GATAAACAGTAATTTTAATGTATTTTGTGTAGTGTGTTTATTTGTATACTGAAAACACTATATTTGAGCAAATGTGTGATTTTCAGATAAATATTATTTTTGACACATATTTCTCACCATTCTGAACGTTAATAACATTGTTATAACAAATTTCCATATGAAAAATGTATGAAATGGATTTTTCTTTAAATTTTTACCAATTTTAAAATATTTTATAAATATTTACAATGTTTTAAAGTGTATTTCAACACAGACGAGTATACTCGGGTTAGTAAAACAGTGTGCACTGAAAATTACATAATTTTGTTAAAAGTGTAAAAACTTATGTATTACATGTGGTACCGTTATTTGCATATTAAAAACAATATATTACTGCAAAAATATCAATTTCAAAAAATGGTAATTTTGGACACGTACATCTAGCCATAATAGATATGCTAAGGGGTTAACTGGGTTATTTATTCTACCAGAAGAGAAATACTAGTGAATACACGAAAAACTTTCACACAACATAACTTCCGCTGCACCGATTCAGCTGACTCAGTAGAAACAAAATATACTTCAGGGCATCTCAAAGGATCAAAAGAAAATAAAGAGAAAAATCAAAATAAAGTCGGTTACGCTCCTGAGAGAGAATCAAAATGAGCCACGCTCATACAGAACTTCCCCAAACAGAACAAAACATTTCTCTAGAAAAAAAACCATTACTGAAAAAATGCAATTAATTCTTTAAGTTCTTAAAGTCTCATGTCCGAAAATCCCCACTTCCACATTCTTGATTGCAGGCTTCCCTGACTCCGACATAATGGAATCTTTCTACACCTCTCTCTACAGCAGCACGCGCAAAAATTTGTTGATCTCACCCCGAGTTCGAACACAAAATGGCAGCCTGACGCCAACAACCGCTGGTTCTCACTCTATAGCACATCTCGTGGCTACCCACCGAACCAACACTTACATTTAACTAAAATAAATTTGAAGAAGTAAAGAATTAAATTACAAATACAAATAATTGCAACACACATTACATATTGTCCAACTACATATTTTAGTAGTTATATGACAGTTAATTACATTTAAGTCCATAATAAAATTTAAAATCGCCACAGTTCGTTGGCTTACACCTTCCCATGCACAAAGACCTTGCCCGCGCCTTGACAATGTTTGTAATAGTAAAACAAGTGAGTCTAAATATACCCTTCCCGGAATTAGGTGAATATACCTCGCCGCTGTTTATGTTTACCAACAATGTACCCAAATGGAAATTCTTGTTAACTACCTTAATGTCATAAAACACTGAAATTTCTCAAAAGTATAAACAAAACTGAAAAAACACAATACAGAACTAACTTAGCAAAAAATAAAACGAAATTAAATGATTTTGAAACTTGCAATTTCAGACTACTAACTTGTGCAGCGGTCAGTCATCCTACTCTTTTAAGAGTGCGTGGTAGATAAATAAACGCTGAAAACATCAATTGATTTTTATGCTTTTTTCGAAGCCAATATGGGTAAAATACTCTATGACAATCCTAGATAATGGTATTTGGCAACTTTATGAGTAAATATTTATCCAGCATTACTAATTTGTTACGCGTGATCTCTTGCGCCGCAATTGAATGCACGAGGTTCCGGCGTTAGAGATTGTGCCTCAGAAGTTCGTAACACTGGAAACAATTTTGTTGAAAATTTGGACGAAAACAATTGTCTAGGATTGCTATTGTTTAATTTTTGTAAATTGGCTTAAAGAAAGCTACAGTTATAGAGTAATGCTTTTAGCGTTTAATTTTGTACCACACCCTCTTAAAATCAACTAAAACTATAATAACAATTTAAGGCAAACAACAGAAAAAAACACTGTAGGTTAAGCTCGGTGGGTAGACCGCCTGACAGTAACAGTATTTTGGCTTCATGAGCTTGGGGTAGCATTAGTATTTATTTTATTTGTCGAACAAGAAGTAAAGTAATAATATAATTAGTCGTCTTGAATAATTTGTGCATACATTTTGGTAAAAACTTAGTGTGTTGTCACTTCCGTTACGTTAGCAGTTTGCTACTGTTAGTGTTTGTATTTTGCATCAGTAAAAAGACAAATTTTTGAAAGTAATTTTGTGCTTTTAATATATTCAAAATGCTTGTTTTAACAATTAGTTATTGGTAAGAAGGTACGGCTGAGGTCTTTCAGCTTGAGGTGTGTCCTGCAACCTTTTTTAGCTAAATACACAGGCAATCTTTATGGATGCATTTTACATGAATTGGTCATTTAACCCCTTTGTTAGTCATTTCTCAAAGTGACGAGATAAATGGGTGAAAGAAATAGTTATAAGTTTTTAGTAAGTGTGGTTTAAATGTTTGAAACAAGCTCCGTAAATTTTGTTTTGTAGATGGATAGACTGAAGAAACAGAATGAACTCCTGGAGAGTCAATTAATTGATTTTAGAAGAGATAATGAAAAATTGAAGGCTGAGCTCGATGAGCGTTTGCATCTTGAAAAACGTTTGGAGACTACAGAAGTAGAACTGGCAACTTTGGAATCTACACATCAGCTATGTGCTGGTAATCTGCAAAATTCTTCAGTGCTGACTATACTTGTTCTAGTGAAAATGTTCTGTTAGATTTGCTAGAATTCAGCTTTCATAAGTTGCTCTGTGCCAGAGACATTGTAGTGAGATATGGGGTTTGTATATTGCTCGCAGTAGCAAATTTAAACTGCTTACGACTATGCTTATTGAGCATTAGAGGAGAAAGACTGCAATAAGTTGTGTTGTGCCTTATTGACAGGTCTGTTTTAAAAGTAGAACTATTAGTTAGAAATTGTAGTACAGTGACATTAATTTGAGTCAAAAGAAGCACTGCTAAATGTAAGAAAATTAATGAATACAGTGTCAGTATGATTTCATTTTGTCATTAAAATTACAAAAAATGTGAATTTAAGGTGCCTGCATATGTGGCATTGTTGCAGTGGGTTAGAAGTAAACTAATTTTTTTTTTGCAAAACTGTGTGTCCCCCTGTATCCCCCCTCTCCCCTAATGCATTGCTCTACGTAACGAAAACTCATTTTCGTGGAGGGTTGTTATGCTCTTTCAAAACATCACGTACATAAAAAATATTGTTTTTGAGCCTTCAAACTTGGCTAAAAATTGCTTTGTTGCACAGTTATATTACAAAACCTAGTACCCAGATTGCTACAGTTTTACCCAAGTGTCTACATTGTACTTTGCTTCAGATTTCTTACCAATAAAAATTACAAGGTTACCATGTAAAGTTACATGACTTCAGCAGTACGTCTGAAACACTGCACTTGAATTCATTGCCCTATGTGTAAGGACCATAGGGCAGTGGGTGTATGTGTCAGTATTAACCTTTTTGCTCCTAAGACGCAAACACATAAAACAGTTCTAGGCAGGTGGCGCTGAATTTTTAATCCACCCATTCTTCTCAACTACCTGTATATTCAATCACACCTTCATTTGCCCTGACAGATAAAATAGATTTATGGTAATAAATGTACGTGTCCTTTGATAATGAAATTAAAATGTATTAAATGTTTTGTTGATTTTCATTCCATCAGTAATTATAGTTACTTTCTGCTTGAGGGGTGTAATAATAGTTATCAGAATCACATCTCTCCTGTTTGGCAATCAGCAAGACACATGGAATTGGAGACATGATTGTGTTATAAACTTAAAAGGAAATTGATGGACAACTGAGTTGTGTGCACATAAAGTACACTGTTGGCTATTAAAATTGCAATACCAAAGATGAGTGAATACAGAAAGCAGATTTGCAAGGCATGTGTCATTGGCAGTGCTTATAATTGGTACAGTAGAGCTCCCTATATCCAGGATCAATAAGGAAGGCCTGATCTGATTGTGGAAAAGTTTCAGTTGTGAGAAATCAAGTTCAGGTGATAAGGGTAAATCGCAGAGTCATGTGAGGAAAATCTTGCTGTATAAGTGAAACTAAGGAGAACTTGAGTAAAATCTGAGAATTTTTCGTTTGCATTACACAGTCAGGAAATTGAAATATCTCAGTTGAGGTGAAGTGTTACCACATTATTTGCGAAAAAAATTATTTCTCTTCATGCATCAACTTGTGAATGTAGCAAAAATGTATACGTACTGCTTTTATTTTATAATACACAAAACTTACATGACAACGATTTGATAGTATATATTTAGTGTTTCACATACTGTAAAGTTGAAATAAATGCAGAAAAAAAACTATAAAAATATGTAGTTGATTTTGTTTATAAAATGGTATTGTAACCATTTTGTTTTAAAACAAAAGTACCGTTAAAACACAACATCGCTTTCGTGTAAAAATGGACAACAAATGTAAATTATGTCGTAGATATCAGTGTGGTCTTTCCTTTACACCATGGTTATATTCCTCCTCTAAAATATTACCAATATAATAAATTAAAAATAAGAATTCTAAGTGTTCTCTGCCAATGGCATTCTAACCTCTATTTGCAGCTGCCATGATTTATTTGCAGCTTGAGAAAATCTTAAGAAAGGTTTGACGATACCTTAAGAATTCTTCAGTTTTTCCTTACATTTCGCAATTTGTTTCTACAATGAAAATTTCTCACATTTCACTCAAAGAGGCCTAATATTTCACTCAATATGACTGTGCAATTGGCCCTATGAAAGCTTATTTTCAATGTAAACTCATAGTGTTGCTTTGTGAACATTCAATTTAGACTTTATAAACTAATAGAGCTTTGCATGGTTAACTAACTGTCTATGTTAAATCCAAATGTCATTATAAATAAAAAATCACTAAAATATAAAGTCATATTATATTATTGCTTCCCAGTTACTTTGCTGTACTTTTAAATATGATCTATTATGAAGTACTACAGTCCATGCGTCAGCTCTGAATACCTCATGGGAACGTGTTTTCGTCCATTCCATCAAAGACGTTAGTGACATTGGAAGATTGTCTACGAACATACCATCTGCAGTAGTTCTGGCGCATTTACTACCACATTACTGAAGCATCTACATAATATGACAAAAAATGCATACTTGCCAGGGACTCTGAGCTGATGCACGAACATTGTTTTATATGTACACTGTCAAATATTTAATTTTTAATTAAATCAGAACTAAGTGTTTTAAAAACGGCTGTGTAATAACAACATTCCTTTTAAATAAACACAAAGAGATATTGTATTTATATGTTTATGTTATGTGTAATCATATCATGTTAAATGATCGTTAAACTATGTTTTAAAAATACTAGGTATTTTTATGAGGACGATAATTGTAACAGAAAACTGAAAAGTAACATTTTAGATACTAAAGATGGTTTTCTGTAATGAATCTTATTACAGCATATTACGTCTGTAATTTTTTTTACTAACGACCTTGTTTTGTTTTGTAGGAAAGACCTTACTTGAAGATGAGAAACACGTACATATGTTGCAGTGTGAAATAGAAGAACTAAACAGAGACTTGGAGGTTCTTTCCAGTGATAGCAAGAACAAGTCTAAGGAAATATGGCGGCTCTCAGAACAGTTCTACAATGAAAAATGTGCTTTAGAGGAAGAGTTGACATCAATGACCTCAAAAGCTCAAAGCCTCTCCCATATGAATGATTACTTGAAAGAGCAACTGCGTGTTATTTCAGAGGAGAAAGATGTCGTTCTAAAGGGCATAGAAAGCATAAAGTCAAATAATTTTGAACTGAATCAATTGGTGGAAAGTATTGGCTCAGAACGAGATGAGTGCTTGCACAATGTAGAAAAGCTGAATGCAGAGAAAAGTAAATTGAGCAAACTAATCAATGCCTTAAATAGTTCGAAAACAACTATTTTGGAAGAAAATCTGTCCCTTAAATCAGAAAAGCAACATCTGAACGAATGTTTGAAGAAATTAACGTGTGAAAGGGATGCACTGCGGGATTCTGTGACGACAGCAGAAATGTATTTGTCAAGAATGTTAGAGCAGTTATTAGGAATTTTGCAAAAATATGAACTAAGTGTAGTGGATCATCTTAGTCATCATGATGAAGTTATGGTTGATAAAAAAATGGAACTGACTGAAATAATTTCCATTTTAAATGAAGTTACAACAAAACTGTGTACTGTATTAAATACTCAGCAAAGTTTAAAACAGTGTGTTTGTAGTAATTTTGTGGATGTTAATGTAAATCAGCAGATAAATGATTGCAATAAGTTTATTAGTTTTGAATGTTCAGAAGATAAAGACTTCTTTACAAAAGAATTGGAAGTATTGTCTACACAGCTGATGAAAATTTGTTATATGGCAGAATCCTTCAAGTCACATGAAAGTAATTTTGATGTGAATATAATTTTGAAACAAGTTATAAATTGTTTGAAAACAAATGTTTCAGATTTAGAATCTAAATTAGATAAACAGTACACAAATGAAGACGGTATCCACTTGTCAGGAGAAAGTTCATTGGGGCCTTCAAATGGTGATTCTATGTCATGTTTTGAGGGAAAACCTCAGTTAGATAACAAATTAAGTCTTAAGTCAGACATTTTGGACAGTAACTTTAGTGATAGTGGCAGGTTTGAAAATAACACTAGTCATAGTTTGACAGTTAATTCACTTGAAGTCAGTTGTTTAGAGGAAAGTAGTTCAAAGAACAATTGTATTGGCACTCAGACAGAAAATGTTACCATGGTTGCTTTGAAAGAGCTATGTGAGAAGTGTGTCCAAGCAGACATCTGTGCTTCTGAGAGTAATTTATATCCTGGTTCATTTGCAGTGACGAAAGAAATGGATGATGCAAACATGCAGGAATGTGAAAACAAGGATGAAAAAATGCTTGTTGAAACACTGAAAGATCAACTGCAAGCATTACATGTTAAGAACCAAGAAAATTCTGAAAAGTTAGCCTGTGCCGAAAAAGAACTCGAAATGTTACAATCTGTGATCAGTGAAAAAGATGCAGATATGAACAAATTCCTTGATATTCTTTTGTGTTTGGATGGTAAGAATAGTAAAAATGCAAGGAACCAAGTTTTTGAAAAACTTCAGAAAGATAAGGCTTCATATGGGGTAGAAGGTGTTAGTGAAGCAGTTGCAAACTTACTTTCTCAGAATGTAATAGAATCACTATCATTGTTAGAAGAATCTGATTGCACAAACAAGCTCACACAGTGTGATGGTGATGTACTTGCCAGCGAAGATGGGTCAGTGAGTCCAGCGTCCAGGCAGAATGTTTTGGAACTCAAGAAAATGGTTTCTAAAAAGAAAGAAGAAATTTTACAATTGAATGAGTTGAAGTTGTTGAATGAAAGACAATGTGATATTATCGCCAAGCAGGAGAGAGAAATTTGTTGCCTTAGCAGAACTATTGAAGAGTTAAAAGCAGTTTCTGAACTAGAAAATAAAATTGTTGCTAAGGAGGAACAGCAATCAAATGGGAAAGCAGACAGCAGTTGCCACAGTGTTGTCGAAGCAGAATTTAAAATTTCAGCGGGAAATGACTCTCGTCAAACATCTGAAATAGACGAAAAACAAGATCAGACATGCAATGATTCGTACTCAGAGCTTGTTTTAACTTTCAACAAACAGAAAGATGAAATATCAAATCTTCAGAGAGTTCTTGATGAAAAAAGTTGTGAACTAGAAAATTTAAAATCAAAGCTGCAGTTAATAAATACAGACTCTGTAAACTCGGACAGACCTGAATTAATTAAGCTAGTTGAGGAGAAAGAGAATGAATGCCAGTACAATGCAGTTATGGAAGCACGTAAGTTGGAAAACTCTGAAGAAAGGGAGGTTTTCTTCCAGCAGGAGCCTGTTGATAAAACTGACAAAGTTGATGGTGATGAAAAGATGGTAGCAATAGCTGAGAACTTAAGTTCACCTGTAGAGTGTGAGTTATTTCAAAAGCAGGAAATAATTGATGAACAGAAAAATGAACTTGAAAATTGTAGACAAGAAATTCAGGATTTTAAATCTCAAGTGACACAATTATTGCATCAGGTGGTTGAGAAGGAAGAGATGATTTCCAAGTTAGGTAGTGACGTAGAAAACTACAAACAGCGAATTGTAGAAATTGAACAAATGTGTCAAGAAATGAAAAATGAGGCAGTATGTAACCAGCAGTTAATTGCTGCCAAGGATAGTGAAATAGAAGCTTGGAAACAGAAATGCAGAGAAATTGAAGAGCACATGAAAAAGATAGAGGTTGAATTAGTTGAGAAACAACAAATGTGTGATGGAAATGTTAATGAAATTGACAGTCTTCAGAAATGTATTGGAGAACTTCAGGAGAAGTATACTGAAACTGAGCAGAATCTATTTCAAGAGCAGCAGAGAGCTTCTGAAAGAGTGTCTGAAATAGAAAAACTTAACAGTGAAATTGTTGAGAGAAATGATAAAATTGAAAGCTGTATGAAAGAAATGGAGGCTATTGAAAACCAGTTTAAGGAAGCAATTGAAGAGAAGGATGCTGCAATAGAACAACACAAAAAAAATTGTCTGACTATGCAGCATAACCTTGATGAATTAAGAAATAAATTTTCTCAGGAGAAACAAATGGATAGAGATACAGAAAATCATAGGAAACAAATTGAAAATATTATGCAGCAGTGTATGGAAGCAGATATCAAATTAAACCAAAGAGAACAAGTTATAAATGAATTGAATCATAGTATTGAAGAATATAAGCGTAATAATATGAACATGCAAGAGCAATTGAAAGGAACTGAGAACATCCAAAGAAAGTTGGTTGACGACATGCGTAGCGAGATAAAAAAATTGCGAAGTGACTTGGCAGTTGCAGATGCCTCACTTACAGATAAAACAACACAGTTAAAAATAGTGAGGGAAGAGTTAGGCTCTCTACAAAATTCTGATATTTCCTGGACCAAAACAATGGATGACAAGAATGCAGAACTTGATAATATAAAGTTGGAGGCTGCTAAGAATGAAGAAGCCCTTAGAGAAAAGATTCAAGAAATTGAGGTATGTATATTACCTAATAATTTATATATACAGTACAATTTAAAAATACTTTAATTAAAAATACTGCTGTGACCAACATTTGAAATGTCCCGGCTCACACAACATTTATTGTAAATCATGACAAGGTCATATTCATGCAGATATGAGGATTAGGTGATACCAATTAGTGTCATCATATTTTTTTTTTTTTTTAATTTTTATTTATTTATTAATTTTTTTAAATGCTGTAGTGATCTTCAGTATCCAGAAAAAGTGAACAGAGAGATTTGTAGTGAATACTCTTTGGGAAATGTGATATTGGTGACTGCATAGTTAATTCAAATTGTTGTTTGGTTACTCTTACATGGATGTTGGGTTTATGCTACAAATTGCATTGTTTACTTTGTTTATATTTGTACTCCATCTTTTTTTTCCCCCCTCAATATTGCATTTCAATTGGTTGATTCTGACTATCAGTTTCATCCAAGAATGCTACGTACAGTATTTTATGAGAACATACTCGGTAGTTCTTAAGTTAGGAAATAGTATCTATTTGTTCACTAAAAGTTCTCAGTGGGCCAAGTTGTTATACATAGATCCTATCATTCATCTTCTGCCTAGTTATACGTGGACTATAGTCCGCTCATAAAATCATTCTATTTTTTGACAGTTGTATTGGCAGTTATTTTTACAGCTGTTTTTATGAAATAAAAAGTGTTTTCCTCCGTGACAAGTAATTTTTGCATAAACACACTCAGCTTGCTCTCAAACTGTGCAGTTCGTCAAAATGAAAAGTATTTTCCTGTAGAAATTTGTACGCATGATAGTGTTCAGAATTGTCAAAAAATGGAACTCTTACGTTAGACAGACTGTATATCCTATAGCCTTTGAATGGAAGGCCTGGTAATAAAAGTAGAGAATAAAAGGTCAGAGGTGGGAAAACCAAGCTGTTGCAAGTAGCTACTGCAAGTTCATCTTACTTGTCAGTAGGCACCCAAACAGATTTCCCAGAAATTATTTCTGAGCAAAAATGTTGCGTTTTGATCTATTTGCTGGTCATAAGAATAAGTGCCATAGCAACATCGTTGTAGTTGCAAGCTCTTTTGACTGTCTACTGGGAAATGCAGACTGTCTGTAAATAGAATACATTTGTGTCTTTGACCATTTCTTCAGACTGCTAGAATAATGCTCTGTTATGGTCTGAGAAAGCTTTGTTGTAACAAAACTAAACTGTAATATGCACAATGAATATGTATTTTTCATACTGAATACTTGTGCATCTTCAAAATGAAATATCACCTAATAGAGGTTTATGAATTTGAGAACAGATCAATTTGTGCTCATATGTTTATCTGTTTGTTACGGATGCTGTTCTCCCATTCACATTTTGGCGGCAGCTAGTACGGACAAACAATTTCCCTTCATCTATAAAAACAATCCTTGCTAAAAAAAACAATCCTTACTAGATACGAGCAATCTTACTTTGGTTACTACCAGGAAAAACATACATTCTGGAAAAAAAAAAGTGTTACAAACCTTTTTCTAATTTACACCATAGAAATGAAATTATATTACCTGGTAAATGTTAACACAAATGTAGCTAATGGCAACTTTCACATTACGTGAGTCTGAATTTGTATGTATGTATGTATGTATTTAAATGTAAAGAATATTCTGGGATAAAGATATAAAATTATTTCGTAATGGTTGAAAGTAATAAATATACAGTTTTATTAAATAAAGAGTAAATTCAAATGTACATATTTAAGAACCGCTTTTGCGTTAAGCCTGGAATTGAGGTAGAGCTGTGTAAATATGTTCACATTTCATTGACAGTGTTAGATCTTTAACTCTCGTCTACTTTAAATATTTACTAAATTAAAAAAACAGTTGGTTGCTAAGTTTACCAACATTTGGGTTGTGACTCTTAAATTATAAAACTATCTTTGTTAATAAATTTTACAAGACAGTTTGTGAATACTCATTATCGTACCTGACTTCACCAGCCACTGCGTATTTAGAGAAACCAATTTCTAGTTTTAATTCTTCGTGATGTAGAGTATAGTTTACTGCACAAAAATTTCCAGGTGTAGTTTTTCACTCTTACTGTGCATGTTTTGGACTGGGTACAGGACTTGAAGAGGAGCAAGGAGGCAATGCTGGGGAAGTTAGGTGTGGCGGGTGCAAGCCTACGTGCATTGCGCACGAGCCATGAAGAGCTACTGCGGGAAGGACAACAACTGAGGTCCATCTTGTCGCAGGTGGTCGGCACGGTGCAACAGGAGATGTGCAGACAGGTGGAGTCTGCTGTTGCCTCCAGTAAGATGGAGGTGAAGGAGCTACTCGGGGAAATGAATGAGATGAATCAGGTATGACCAATGAAATTCATGTTAACAGTGTTGTTAAATTACTTTAAGGGTGTTAAAGTGGTATAAAATCATAATTTTATATTTTCATGAAATAGTGTTAGTTTTGTAGATTGTACTTGAGTACAGTTTTCTCTTATGAAACAATTTAGCTTGCGTAGTTTTCTCGTTCCGGTGTACCAAAGTCAAAATTGCGTGTAATGCTGCAATTCAAATAGTGAATAACAGTTTTGACTGACTTAAACAAAATATGTAATACTAGTAAATTTACCCTTTTAAGAAGTTTTCCCGTGTTAAGTTAATTTTTCAGTCCCTTCAGGAACTTCTTAACAGAATTTTACTGTAATTTACAGTGAAATAACGTACCGTGGGTTACATAACCTAACATTTATAAACCCGCAATTGCAGAAGTACAGGGAAAAATGTGTAAATTTAGCAATTTGTAAAATACAAAGTTATTCACTAAGAGTTTTTCTAATATTAGGTTACCTAGCCCATGGTATATTATTTCACTGCAATTACTTTTGTTTGAGTTAGTGAATCTGGTTTTCACTATTTGCATGGCAGCGCAATATGTACATTTTAACTTTAACGCATCGTTTTGAGTAAACTGTGCAAGTTAATATTGTTTTATATCAGGTAATTGTACTCACAAGTATCATCCACAAAACTAATACTGTATTTGCCGGCATTTAGTACGACCCCGCATATAAGACAAGTCATGGTTATGAAGGTAAGAAAATCTTGAAAAAAAAAGTAAATTATAAATTTTGAAATACCTGACAGAAATATTTTTTTCCTTTGCCTGAAACATTAAAAATTTAGTTTAAATATTTTTAATGCATTTATTACCGTCATATAAACATCATAGTAGACACACAAACGAATAACATTGGCTACTACTGTCCTCCGGGAGCCCAAGAGCCAAGGAAATTCACGGCGGCGGCCGGCGACATCATCAGTTGCCGGCAGCTGTGCGCGACTTGGCAATGCCGAACTGAGGCACGCCGCGCGCTACATGGCAACGCCGGGCTACAACAGCTACTTGCAAGGTCATCACATTCCTGTGCGCTGTTGTCGCCTGCCATTCTAGCACTTAAGACAGTAGACACAGGAATGTGTGGTACGGTACTTAGATCCTCTTTTTCTCTGCCCGAGTTTTGTGCCGGCGAAACAAATTATCTAGGCGCGCTGTACCTAGATCCTCGTTTTCTCCACCCGAGCGTTTTGTGCTTGCGAGACAAAGGATCTAAGCATGCGGACCTAGATCCTTGTTTTCTCCGTCCGAGAGTTGTGGGCTGGCGAGACAAAGGATCTAGGCACACGCTCCAGCTGCATCAATCGCCGCTTCGCTGCGAGGATGTGACCTTTGTTATGAATGACGCTCATCAAAATTTTTGTACCGTAAATTTTATTTAAAAAACTGGGCACTCGTTTTCATTTGTGACGAAAAACGCAATTCCTTGAAACATCATACAACTCCACAGCTTACAGCTTAGCTTTCAAACGATTTTTAGGGTACCAAAAATTTTTGCACCTTCATATAAGATGAGTAGCAGTTTTTGAAGGCCAAAAATATGTAAAGATAGTCTTTTATATGTCAGCAAATAAGGTACTATGTATTTCATTAAAATACAAAATTCTGATATCAGACATACTCAAACACCCTTAAGTGGGTCAATCCGGGTTTAATAATTTCTGGCAGGGTAGTTTGCATGTGACGAAACATGGTGGACGTTTTCCTTGGTTGGAGGGTTTTATCATGGTACTCATTTTCCCCTACCCTTCCATGCAGACACTGCTGTATACTTATATCACGTCTCACCAGTGCTCATTTATTTGTTATTAAGCTCTGACCAAAAACGCTTCATGTATAAGAGGGGTGTGATACTTAACTCAATGTAAAATACGTTAATTAAGGATTATACGTTTCTCTAAGCTTATATAAGAAAATTAATAAATGGAAATCATAGGAAACAGTTTTGTCTACTTTTTGAGCAAATAGTATTTTGGTTTTAGTGTTATGTACGTATTTAAGGGGCACAGTATCAGATGCTGAAATGTCTTACCTTTGATTGTAGCTCAAGAGATTATGTTAAATGTATTTGTGGGTATGGCAAAATGTTTGCATACAAAGTTAGCAGAAATTGTTAATTGAGATTGCTCTTTGTTTTTATTCATTCACTTAAAAAATTTAGTGATTTTTGCAATAAAATTTATACCCCAAGCACTCTCAACAACATTCTTAATAATTTGTGTGGTTTTAAAAAAGTTGGGTAGTTGAATCTGGATCACCATGAGTGACTGTTTTTACTGATGTCCAAAGACCTTGCTCTGTGTGATGTAAATTATGCTTTATTTGTTAATGTACAATTTCTACACAAATGGTGCTTACGGATGGTTGCTAATACCGTAAGTTTAACAGTCTGTTTCTAGCAACAGTAACTGACATCTGCTTATTAGAATCTAAGACTGCATGCATGAGTGACAGGTACCTGTAACTAGTGTACAGATCCCAATAAAGCACAAAAAATCATGGGTTATGCTATAACACACTTTACTTACCTAAGAAGACATGAAACATTATCTTATGGTTCTTTAATATTTCTTTGATCTAATAACAGTACAGTAAACAAGAAGCATTTACAGTATTAAAAGAATTATGATCTAAATGAAAATTTATCGTTAAGCAAGTGAAAATGTGAATTTAAAATTTTCAAAAGGCTTTATTGTGTGTTCTCGTGTGTTGTCATTTAAAAACTGCTATAAAGTCATTCTGAAATAATTACAGAATGAGTATACACTAACTGTAGTGATACATTTTTATAAATATTACATTATGCTATATTACAAATATCACAAATATGAAGTCAACACAAAATTTTTTTATTTACAAATTAATATTGTGAACTTCTCTAAATTGTAAAATTGCATTAAAGTGCTATAATATTTTGGTTCTAGCTAGCATAGATGTATTCAGCACCGTTGTACCAAGTGTTCAGCTACAACTGTTTATGATATTCTTCTTGATTTTGTTCACTTTTTTTCATGGCACTGCAACATAGTAAAAACAGTATGGTGGAACATACCATATTTACTCGCATAATCGTCGCAGCAATTTTACCAAATTTTATGAGAAAAAAAGTGAGGTGCAACCATTATGTGAGGAAAAATTAAAAATTTTTTTTTGATTGAAACTTTTTACAAAATCGCTTGAAAACGCAAAATTAAAGAGGTTAATACCTAGGTGGTATACGTGATATTTACCTATTTACAATGCAGTTCAAACTGCATGTGTTTTAGAAATTCATTGTCTTAACTACATATATTCTGATGCATCAGATTCATTTGCCGGATCGTAAACGTCATCTTCGTCGCATAAATCTTGTCGCTCACCCACAACTGGCCATGAATTGGGCGTGCGATATGCCCCGCGCACGTGCTTAATCTCTACCCTTGCACATGATCATTTGTAGAGAAACACTGCACACACACATTGTTCCTTAACTCACGAATGTACTCAGTCACTTGTGCATCCACTTCAGGTAATTTCCCACGCTTAAGCCCTCAGAAAGCTAGCCTAGATGAACTTATGTTCTTCAAGTTGTCTCTTTGTTTTCACTAGTCACGAATAAGTTTTTCACTTACTGAAAATTCCCTCTTCCCAGCCCGATTTCCGTGCTCTTGCTTGAAAGCTGCAGTATGTATACAAATTGTATTTATCCATATTTTGCAATTACCGGTACTTTCCACTCCAACACGAACGAGATAAAGCAATAGCATCACAGCATCTTATCTTCCACACACACACATTCCTTCCTCCTACACAGCCAATTAGGACATGCCACTCACATGATAAGCGCCTATTTGGTGAAACCTGAATCACACACCACATGAAAGTAGGCTGTTCCATTTATTGAACTCGTGCGTGAGTGGCATGCCAGCCGATCGCGCCTCAATGCTGGCCGATCACGCCTCAATGTCGGCCGATCGCGCCTCAGTCGCCGTCAATAAATTGGGGTGCGACGATTATGGGAAGAATCTTAAATACCAAATTCATTACCTAAAAAGATGGGTGCTATGATTATGCACTGGCGACAATTTTGCGAGTAAATACGGTAGTACTAATGTGTATTGTGGGTTTTGATTTTCATGTAGAAATATTTATTTTTCTTTAAGGCATCCCATCAGGGAAGTTATTTGTATGTATTGTTTTTTGTTGCTGTTGAACAGGTTCTGAAGCAGAGAGGTGAAACTATATCAAAACTGAAAGAACTGAAGGCGGAGCTGGAGCAGAGGTGGGAAAGTGCCTCTTCGGAACTGCTGTCCACCAAGGAAACACTTTCTGCAAGAGTTTCAGAGCTGCAGGAGAAAGATGATGAAATAAATACTGTAAAGGAGCAGTTGGAGGCCAGATTTAAAGAGCAACAAGTAGCAAGCAGAGAACAACAGGAAGCAATGGATGCAAAGTTGCAGAAAGCCACAGAAAGGATTGCTGAGCTTGAGAGTAAAATTGCACAGTTGGACCAAGAGCGTGATGAATCTCAAAAAGAAGGAGGTAAAAATGCAATGATACTAAGATATTTTAGCTACCAGTTTGTAAAGAAAAATTTGTTATCTAATACTGTATTTACGTATTGTGATTTGCTTACCTGTTAGGGTGACAGTGCTCCAATTGGGAATATACTTGTGTGTTCTTCATGCCATCAATTAACAATATGTTGCTACTTCTATAGGAAACAACTACGAGTGCCTGCAAAATTATCAGTGTTCTGGAAATATAGAATACAGTAGAATCCCATTACTACGAGAGTTTTTAAGAGCACAAATAATTGTAGTAGTTAAGAGTTGTCGTTATAACCGAATTTTTACATTGACAAGCAATTTTTTTTAGGTTATTTACATGATACATGGAATGGGAATAATAACAGTACAGTTTACCTTGGTTAGTATCGATGCTGTTATAAAGTAGACTGCCAAAAATGATAGCATATGTTTATTAGGTGTAATATTCAAAAATTTATTTATTATATGATCTTCATTAGTTTTTATGTCATCATTTTCAATCGCTACAGCAGGGAAAAAGTAGGATAAACAAAACAAAAATGGCTGTCTTGCAAGGAGGCAACTAAAACGAACATCACTGCTAGCTCACTGTTGATTGACTGAAAGTATTGGTTAGAAATTTGTTGCGTAGAGTCATAGTGAATCAAATAATTTCAAGTTTCAAGAATATCTAATTACTGTACATATAAAGCGTTCCATTAGGAGTAATTGTAACAAAAAGTATTGTCAGTTTAAGTTTACACTTTTGTCTATGAAATCACTCATTGCGTGTATTTTAATCTACATAATGTAAAAAGAGAGAAGTTGGTAGCGTAAGATTGTTGTTGCTTCCAATTTCAAAACTTTCCATCATTACAAAAAATTCCATAAGCGAGCGCGTTTATTAGTAAACTTTTACAAGGAGAAAACTGCATAAAATAGTTTTATTTTTTGTTTCACTTTTATGTAAATTTTATTTATTTATTTTTTTTAGTTTTATTTCTGACCGAAGTTGGGAAACTGCTGCTAGGGTACTGAACATGAAAACATTTTTTATGCTGTAGCCAGGTCGTGATGTTTACCTTGTCAAGCCAGCACAGTGAGTATTCATTCATAACCTGAGGAAGCTGGCTTGACCAGCGAAACATTATGACCATTTGTGTGTAATCATTCGCTGCCAGAGGAAGCAGGCTTGGCTAGCAAAGTGTTACGATCACGCAACTGCACAAAAAATGTGAACAAGCCAATAGCCAGTTCCAGCCTTAACCTGCAGGATATACCAGTTGCTGCACATGCAACCTGCCACTAACTTTCTTTTGATTCTTGTCATAACACCAGAGAGGCGACAAAATGCAGACAACCACCAGGACTCAACTTACAATAACTTGCATTCAAATTTCCAACCACACTGTAGCTTGCCCCTCGGCCGCTATGTGTACTTATTACCAACCATCGCTTATCTGCCGCCGTACTGCAGCGTATTATCATTTGCTACCCGAGAAAGCTGGCTTGGCCATAGAAACTTCCCAACTGCAGCTGTATGAAAAATGTGTTGTCTATCTGTGTTTTGTGTTTTCTTACCTTCAAGTATGATTATGTAAATACTTGTGCTTCTCTGTCTACAGGGTGGCCACTCATTGCAACAAAGAAAATTCCCTGATTTTCCCCTGATTTCCCTGATAGAAAACAAAAAATTTCCCTGATTTTCGCAAGTATGAAAAGAACATTTTGGCATTTCATTCAACATATTTTCCAATCAAGATAAATATTTTATGTCCTTTTTGACACTACTGTCAGTGAACTTGACAAAACATTCATCAGAAATAACTACGAACTTCACAAAGGAGTATAATCACACCTACTTAGGGGTAATTTTTTCAATAAAAATGTTACAATGCTCTCAAAATGACATTATGTTCCTTCCTGTGACTTTTGTGGTAGCTCAAAATGAACGAGGCAAGAAAATTCCCTGAAATGTCTCAGATGAACCAAAAATTCCCTGACATTTCCCTGATATTTCCAGGTGACCACAATTTCCCTGATAATTCCAGGTTTTCCAGGTTTTCCAGGTGGGTGGCCACCCTGGTCTACTTGTTTTATTAAGAATGGTATTACATATGTAGCCTTGATAGTTTTTATTGTTTATTGAGGTTGCCCGAACTATATTAAAAATTTTTAGAACATAACTTTTTCCCGTTATCGTGCAGAGAAACCCCTTTGTAACGACCTATTTTATTATGACCACTTCTCTATGACTGTGTTCTCAGGAACCGTGAGGGTTGAATGGTGTTACTGTTTAGTAATGACCCTATTCTGGAGAACCGCAAGGGGTCATAGAAAGGTTTTACTATTTTCCCTTTGTTTACACATGCATGACTAGTCTTGTTATGTATTATGTCACGCACATGTTTTTCAAAACGTTAGGTAGCTTCATGTTGATTTTTATATGTACTCTTAAAAAATCTAGTGGTAATTTTTTGTATACTTTGTTACTATATTGCGATGCAAACAAAAATTTTTAGAGGGAGGAAGAGGTTGGGTTTAAAAAAATGTAGCTTATATGGCTAGATAAATTTTTTTGTACTGCTCGTAAATAAATGGTACTATTTTTTACCATTTATGTGCACTGAACTGATGTCTTTATTGCCTGCTTGTTATCTGTTCTCTTATCTTAAGTTTTGAGAGCAGATATCTATGGTCTTTCAGTTCAGCCAAATTACCAAATTACGTTGGCTTGATGTGAGGTAAGTGATTACTGCTTGGAGAGGGTATTGTTGGTAGTCAGTTGGCAGCAATGCTTGTAGGTACATAGTATATTATCACATGGCCAGTGAATGAACTAGGTCAGTAAAAACAGTGGGTTCTGTGTGTTACTGAACATGTAGGTTGTAACACTTTATCATATCTTTTTTGTTTCCTTTCATCTTGGAAAGAAGCAAAAAAATGTTTTCGCCATGAATTTACAACTGTAATTAAGTATTCTGTTGTAATGTTAATGTGCACAAATACTTGTATTATGGTTTTGTGAGTAATGCCCATGTATTTGTGGTGTGCGTATATAATTGCTACATGGTGCACTGTAATTTTAAAATACATCAGTCTGTGAAGAAAGATACTACAGGTTTTGCTATGTCCTCCTTTAGGTTAATGCTAGTGAGGAATGTAATCGTGTTTCAAATGTACTAAGGAAATGAGTGACCCTTTGCTAGATTTTTTGCTGGTCATTTGCATTAAGTAATTGGTAAAAATGATTATGTCTGTCTTTTTTTTTATATGAAAGTCTTCTTGTAAAAGGTGTAGGCATATACTGTAAAATTTATCATTAATAATATTAGGTTGTAGGTTCACCACTATATTTCTCATATTGGAGAATTGCAAGGAGAATATGCACCAGTTCAGTGCGCCTAGAGACTAGAATGAGGTGTGATGTGCGTGCATTGTCCGTACTGCTTCCACCCTTATAAGTCTCAGATGTGGAAAATACGTCCAACTGTGTGGCCACCTTAATTGTGATACACCCTCCCTCTTCCTCTTACATTTGTGCGTGAGGAAGCTACAAGTGATGTGGCTGACATCCTAATCCATTGACGGAAATGACAAGGCGTTCATGCTGGAGTAGTGGTGGCACATGTGAGATGGCTGGCCGGGGTATTGATTCTGCTAGTGCTTCAATTTCATTTCTACAGGCAGGGTACATAAGCTCAGTAGAGTGCTTTCCTGGTAGCATTTACTATCTATGATGTGTTCAATCATAGAGCATGATAACAACCATAAATACATATCAGGATATGGCAGTTTTTGTTATCACTTCAGAGCTTTGGATAGGGTGATAGGCATATCCTTCTGTTCAAGGAGCGATGGAAATTTACATTACATGAGAGCTATAGAGCGTCTCATGCTTAGATTGCAGTACAGGGTTATAATATATGGACATTCACTCTCGCTTTTCATTGCACGGTAACTGCCGTTAGCACTGTCCTTGTTTCGGCGCGCGCTGTTGCCAAAAATCCTAAAATGTTTCACTTTGTAACTTTGATTTAAACATTTTTGCATATTGTATAGAATCGAAATGTGCATCGGGTGATATAGTTGGTTCATCATTTACACCATTTTATGGGGTTGAAAAAATTAAGAAACAAATATTTTGAACTTGGTACTGTTTTAATGCATCCTTAAATATATCACATCATAACTTACGAATCAAAAGCAAAATCGTATCCCGATTTTTAGGGTGTATAATTTCATATATCTGGGCACAAACAAAAAAATTTGAAGGCTAATTTTTTTTTTCTTCATTAGTTGTACAGAAATTTTTTTCTAACATAATGTGCACTTTCTAACAAACTGAAGTTGGGTCAGTGAGAAACTTTTTTGCTATTCTAGTTAGATGGGGGATGAAAGCGAGGACGTTGTTCGTAATGAGCTAAATCTATTTTTAAAAGCAACACCACCTCAATAGCTTAAGCCGTTCTCTTGTTTATAGCTATAGCTGTGAAATGTGCGGCATATTATTGTCACGCGCTCGCCGTGTGCTCGTCCTACAAACTCGACAGCTGAGTGTCACTCGAAGTGTGGGCTGAATAGAAAAAAAAGTCCCGTTATCTTTGCTGACTATGATGTGATGTCTGGAATGGTTAATAAATAAGATACAGGCTTCCTTTAGTCAGCAGGTTTCTTCGTCCCGTGCCCTAAACTAGTTCAGTAGTGAAACTATGATGTCTCGCGGCCGAGGGGTTTGTCGTATACCGGTATGTTACTGATTTTGAATCAAAATTTAATGTGTGTAATTTTTTGCTATCATATATTTGTTTGGAAGGCAAAACAGTTACAATTCGTAATGTAGGTAGGCTACGTGAAAGGGAGCGAAATATTGTATTGATCTTATTCCAGTATTATCCACATGCTATTAACACATTAAGGAAGCTTTAGAAGAAACAGGATGTTCCAAACAAACCATTTACGCTAATAAAAAGAAACAATAGCAACACAGTACATATCAAACTTACATGAAAAATTGAAATCATGAAGGAAAGAAAAACAATAAATAATTCCGTAAACAAATTTAAGGCAATGATACCCTTAATTTCTACCAATGTATTTTCCGAAATCACTGTAGGCGAGTGCTGGGATGGTTCCTTAACAAAGGCCATGGCCGACTCTTCCCCCTTTTTTTCCTGTTTATAACTACCAAGGCCTTGTGCTGTTCGAGGGCACGTAAAAACGTCCAAGTAAATAAATACCCTCCCCTTTTTTTTTTGTTCTCTCCCACTTTAAATGTATTCTTGGCAGACAAAAAAGTGACATAAAATAAGACATATGTTTAATTTCTCATAAGACATTGGTTTTGAATGATCAATCTCATAATCATCAACTACTCCAACCACGTTTTTGTCTTCAGATAGATGCTACCAAAATGGAAAAAAATCTTTCGTTATGACAGCAGTAGCTATAATGATTAAAATAGTATATGTGATAATTATT
Source organism: Medauroidea extradentata (assembly GCA_003012365.1). NCBI lineage: Eukaryota > Metazoa > Arthropoda > Insecta > Phasmatodea > Phasmatidae > Medauroidea > Medauroidea extradentata. Next base: position 21,327 of record PNEQ01003876.1, read on the forward strand.
TCTTAATGAAGTGCTTGTTACAATTCATGTAGTGAATTAATATCAGTGGAGTATGTGGATTGTTTCTTATTTAAAGTGATAGAAAATGTAATTAATTACATATTTTGGAGTGTGATGCTATAAAAATTGTAATATAAACTATAATAGTAAAGAAAATTCTGAAGTAGTTCATCTCCCGAACTTCGTAGCGTGGCTGCGATGTGGCAACAGCACGTGCCATAAGCTCTGTACTGCAATCTAAGGTTGGGACGCTGTATAGGAAGGAAAGTGGAAAATCCATAAACTTATTTATTTAACTATCATATAACTGGTAGCAACTTTTTCACAGTATTACCGGTATAGCTCCTAGGGTTTAATGTAGGTCTTAACTCATCTGAAATTTAATTTAATTTATTGATGTCAGGACTACAAAAAAGGGCAAACATGTAAATTACTCCGTAGCATACATGCATTTTTTTACTACCACCCCACACTTGCTATTTACTTGCATGCAAAGTCTACCATTGAAATATTTATTCATTAATAAAGACTACATTTCATAGCTTGTCATGTTTATGAGCATAGTTTGAATGATAAAATTTAAAAATGATTTTTTTTAGTTACTGAGCATTTTATTACTATTTCCAATAGTTATTATGTTAATAAAATGGTTAATGTTTTGTTAAAGTTTATGTAAACTGTTAATAAATTTTCTTTAGGCGTCTTAATTAAATTGTTTGGTTTACTTAATGGTGACACACTTGTTTTGTGCTGATGTATCATGTAATGTGATGCTAAATGGTTTCATAATATCTACACTTGAAATATTTGCAGGTGAAGTCCAGAGTGAAGTAATGAGCAGTAGCACTATTAGCAAGATGGAAGAGACTGCTCGCCTTCGAGATTTAGAAGGTTCCTTTGAGGAGCGCTTCACCAAAGTAATACAAAGTTTATATTAATTAAGGTTATTGGTTTTAAACACAAAAATATCACAGATTGCTTGTCACTTATTAATTCAATTTTTGGATTGAGTTATTTTTATATGCGTTCTAATAGTGAACAATCATAAGTAAAGTTCTTTAATAAATCAGCTACGTGTTTGAAAGTGACAAGCGTAAGCTGTGAGATGCATACATTGTTAAGTTAGTATTAAAATTAGTTCTGTATGTAGTGTTTGCATTGCCGTGTGACTGATGGATTCCTCAGTTTGTACAGTGTTCACATATGTAAATTGTTCACAGCTGCGAATATTCACTGTCAAACTAAAGAAGAAAGCTGCTGACTTGAAGGAACAACTTACTCAGACTGAAGCTGAGAAGTCCAAGTTGATGTCTGAGAAAGCGGAACTTCTGTCTAAAATTTCTGTTATGTCAGGGCACACAAAAAATTTACAGGTAAAATTCTATTTATTATACTGTATTTTATTAAGAGATGTGGTTAGACACGTAAGGTTTAGTTATCGTTGGAGAGTTTTCTCCATAGCTCTCTGGTCAATATTTTGGTGCGTTGTGTATTTCAGACTGTGTACACTAGACCCCCGATTTTATGAATACTCACGGTTCCTCTCATCGCATTCGTAAAATCGCTACCTTCGTAAATTCAATAGCGGCTTATATTGCCCCCCCCGGACATAACAGAAAATTTGAAAATTGCATTTTTTCTGCAAAGTGTCTCTAGGCCCCGACTTCCGTAGCGTTTTGCGGGAAATTAATTAACGTAATAATGTAAACATAAATTGATATCAGTAGCCAGACGTCACACTGCTGAGCGGTAGATATGACCGACCCTTGTCCCCAAAACATGAGAAAATCGAGATTCTGAGGGTCTTCTCTCGAGCGAATAGCCCGACTCCCGTAGCATTTAACGGAAAAATAACGCAAGTGATAGTTGAAATATAAATTTATATCAATAGGCAGACGTTTTACGTTCAAAAGAACACCGCTAAACAATATATATGACCAATCCTTTTCCTAAAAAAATGAGAAAATCGAGATTCCGAGTGTCTTCTCTCGAGCGAATAGACTGACTTCCGTAGTATTTAACGGAAAAATAACGCAAGTGATAGTTGAAATATAAGTTTACATCAATAGGCAGACGTCTTACGATCAAAAGAACACCGCTAAACAATAGATACGATTGATCTTTGTCCTAAAAAAAAGAGAAAACCGAGCTGTCGAGTGCCTTCTCTCACGAGCGAATAGCCCGATTTGTGTAGCGTTTAATGGGGGAAAAAAGTAGGCAGTGCTTACTAGTAAAATGCCCTTGTAAATTATTCACCAAAGAAAGAAGGAATAAGCGGATGTATTTATTCATTGCGCAGTTTTATATAACTTAAGTTAAAAACATTCCCTTGACGTTGTTGTTGAATTGTATGAGAACGTAGATACTAGTAGCGTGCAGAGCGGACAGATAGCGCAACTGTACGAACGTTCACAAGATGGTAGATAGATAGCGGCACCGTAGCATATACCGACGTTGTTCCAAAAACGCCATTTTGTGACGTTCTTACCTAAAATCGTCGAGAATTACATGTATTAAAGTGATTGAAAATAATCACTTTCACAGTCAGTATATGCTGTAAAAATAAATTAGGAGTTCCGGGATTACGTAATACACCAACGTCTATTTATTTTCCAAGTTCGTCATACCCGGAGACAAATGTTTCTACACTTGAAAATAGGTAGCGCTATTATCGTGCTCACTTGTGAAATCCACGTTTTACGACACGCAGTAACGCATTGTTTAAGCAAATTATGCGCCAAGTTAATTGTTTTAAGTACGTATGATGTTAACGCAATAAAGAAAAATATCACGCTATTATTTAGAGGGTTCGTGTAAAAAAGTAAACTCATTCGGCGCGAGACGAGAGAGATATAAGACGTCGTGAAACAGCCTAGAAGGAGGCTGTACTATAGTTAAATGAGCATAAGCGCATGCGCTGAAACTATGGGTCTATAGTATGACCTCAGTATAGATCCTCATACGTCGTAGTTAGAGACAGGCCGGCCGGCTTGGCACAGGCGGCGCCGTCGCCGCGGCGAGGTTTTCAAACTGTCACTGCCGCATCTTTTAACGGATTTTCGCTATTTTTGTTTTATTTTTAATATTGTGACTTACCAAGTAATAACTGCAACTCTACAATTCATATTTTAGTGCCGTGAATTAGATACAGTATGTTTTATTCATTGCCAATGTAATTCCTTACAATTTTTTTTGTCATATAATTTTGTTATTTTTTGAGGGTTCCTGAGATTGTATTCGTAGAATCGCTACCTTCGTTAAATCCAGGGTTCGTAAAATCGGGGGTCTAGTGTATTACATTAGGTACACATTCTTATTTTTATTTAATTTGTTATTCGTGACAGAACTGTTGACATTCAAATAATGTTATCATTATTATTAGCATGTAATTTTTTTTTATAACTTTCACACATAGAAACAATTAATGTAAAGTATGTTGTGTTTATTTTTAGATGATAATTGTTTGCTTAATACTGGTATTAATGTGCTGTAAGTAAAATTTAATAATATTGTGTGTTATGAACGTACAGGAAGTTTATTCAAATAATTTTATTGCCAGACTTTTGGTAAGTTTTATGCATTGGTGCATGTAGAAATAAGATCAAAGTCACATAAAACTGTACACTGTGTACTACAAATAGACCTGTTACAGTCCATACCATAGAAGAATTCTGTATTTTGACAGCTGATGATGCCAATATTTTTAACACACACCAGAGTAACATGCCGTTTAAAAAACTGGACGTGATCGTAATGGCTTGATGAAGCAGTAGTGGCAGTCCTGAAAAACATATCTGTTAACTTCCATTGCTGACATTGAAAATAGTACGTATTGTATGTACGTGAAAAATAAGTAAGCATCTGGGAGTAACCGTAATATAACAACACTGTACCATATCCTGCATTAGTTAGTAAACTACTTTTTTCTATTTAAATTGCGATTTTTCTATAACTATTTTACAAACAATCGCACCATTGTCAGCCAACCTGTACTGGTAGCCAAAGCAAAGGATGGCCATGCTGCGAGTGTGAAAAGTGAACGTGTTCGTGTGTGTTTGTAATTCTTATAGGGTGTTTTTACTTTAATATTCTGTGCGTATATTTAATATATTGCAATGTTGGGATTAAAAAACCTGGACAGTAATCCAAAAGAACGAGATATTAAGATGTATTTCGGAAGAATGGAATTGGAAAAACGTTCAGCCTTGACAACTGCCTAGCTGATTGGTAAAAAAGAGTGTTGCCAAGAATTAGTGGGTTAACACCTATGGTTTTTGCCTACATACAGACTTGCTTTTTCCAACGCGCCGACTAAATATATTCTTTTTGTAACTATGAAAAAATATGTTTTTAATTACTTTTCTAACAATAAAGTGGTACTATTTACATAGTATCAAGTCCACATGAGATTTCATACCTGTCAGCTGCACAAACGTAGGCGTACATGTTGCCTTACCATAAGAAAAGAACAGAAGACTTAGCCTATGCACTTTCTGGAGGCCTATGTATTTCCCTGGCATTAATTTGTTGTTTATTGATATGTAGTACCAAATTGATTTTAAGCTGATCTGGGCGGTCACACGTACCCATGTTTGTTTATTACTTACGCATTATGTTGGTATATTATTTCCGTTTAGGTTGTGAGACTGCAAATTTTTGCTATGTAGACTACGTGAAATATTGTTACGAGTTTTTTAAGTATTGTGTGTAGTTCGACAATGAAAGCAACACTGATGTTAAATTTGTACCGCGAAAAATAAGTTTTGTGGCTAGTATACTATTTGAAACTTAAAACATACTGCTTTATGATCTGATAGTGCAGAACCAAATTGAAAGCAGCAAGAAAAATTATAGTATTAATTAGGGATGGGATTTTTGGATCCTTCGATTCCTCGATTCCCCAGATTCTTGCTGGTATCAAAAGAATTGATAATCGAGGAAAAATTGAATTTCTGTAAATTTTGATTCTCTCGATAGTCTTATTTATTTATATTGATAAAATACTTCCGTTAGGATAGGTACATTTATGTTATTGACTGGGTAGGATATTTAAGATTTACATCGTTCACGAGACAATGATTTTGCGAATCAGGTACCACAACAATCTAAAGTTAGCGTACATATTTCCTAAGACACTACTCTTGAAGGAACGTTACGGTTTGTTTATGACGGCAATAAACTGGCGCTAAAAGTTTTTTTGTAACATAAGTTATACATTTAAATCGAAACAATAGTTTTGAAATGCGTTAAATAAAAAATCAAATTTACTGGTCAGTTTGCAAATCCTAGCCACGTGCTGTTCTTATTGGTTAAACATGATGATTCATCACTTAAATAGATAAATAATTTTTGTCGGTTACTGAGACTGTAAATATACTAAAAATTACTTGCAATGTCATTCACTTAACATTAAAATTGATCAGTTTTTTTAATTTATGTAATGTGATAAGTTTTGTTCACACACGTTGTAAATTGGCGTGGTACCAATAGACAAAAACAACATAGGCCTGTAAGCAAACAAAATGCACGTAAAATAAAAACCTTGCATTCATGTGGACGCACCAATAAAATTCACATTTAAGAAAATAAATTACGATTAAGTCAAAAATAAATAGGTCTAACTGCAGAGAGATGTCATATTTAAAACATCTGTAGGTAGTAATAAATATACATAACTGTAATAATACCACGTGACCAAAATCACTGATCAGTCTGTGTGTCTACATATATGTATATAGTGGTGTATAAATACGTACCGGTATATACAAATGCAGCAAAAAATATTCTCCCTTCCCGAAAATAAGTTGTGGCCCCTGCAACCTGCAACCAAATTTGGCAGCATTACCCCAAGTCCACTATACTACTAGGTACCTATTTTGTTTTCTGAAATTTCAACAGTGGGTGAATCTGTCACTAGGTCTAACACTACACAGTATAACTCTGTTTAAATATAAATGCTTATTGTGAACAGCTATTTAAAATATAACTGCTGTAACTTGTATAAACAACTATTTAGCACTGTGGATGCATATTAACTCTCTTTGTCCATACAGTGTAAGAATGCTATTTTTTGACAGATCATAAGAAAGTAAACAGATTATAAATCCTTCTGCCACCATTGCTTTCCAGCTGACAATCAAAACATGTCAACAATTATTAAGGTATATGTTTGCAATAAAATCTAAAATGTGTTATTCCCTTTTGAAAGTTTTTAGATCTCAGACAAGTAATTTGTTGTCAATACTGGGTCTATAACAATTCATTTATGATTAGACATAACAGTACATTAAGAAATGAACTGCTAACAAAGTTGTAGGGTTCAATTAAGAATTGAACGACCTTTATCTTTATTGCTAATTATACATAACTACGTAATGTTAATGGAAAATGACTTCATGTTACAGTAATTATGGTAATACAATCATTGAAGATTTAAGATTATTTCTTCTGTACTTACCTTAGGTATGCTCAGAATTGTTGTAACATTTAAGGGGACTATCAAAAATAAATAAACATGTACGGTTAACTTGTATAGTAGACATGCATTCCGTTTTAGACAATACTTGCATAACATAAAAATACACGAACAGCTCCGTGGCACGCTTAATGTTGGGATGGAAATTTTCACATAGTAATCGTAATCCAATAATACAGTACCGTAATTTCTTAAAATAATTTTAAATGTCACAAAGTTAATTAATGAACGTGTTTACAAAGAAACCGCAATCTCACTCAGAAAAATACGAGCGCTGAATAGCTTATGTGCTGATGGCGAGAGGCTTTGTGGACTAGCATGGCAGCGTTGTGAGATCCAGCAATTCCGGAGTTGCCACATCATCTACTTGACATACAAAAAGGAGTTAAGTAGGTATTCTTGATCGATCACCAGAGGTTAGCCAGGTTGGGATTAAATGATTCAAGCAATAAGCTCGGTTCACTGTTTGCACGCACTATACTTCACTCGAAAAAATATTTAAAAACTCAAATTAAAGTTTCACAAAACTCCAGACTACTTCGTGAATTTTTATAACCGCCTATATACTGCACGTAGTCACGTGCGCCGGTATCCATGGGTTCGTTGCCTATCTTATAAAAATACGAAAGCAAATTTAACATAGTTCTGCTGTGCCAAATGCATAGTGTAATTTTGAATGTGTTACATTCCTTGTGTAACTTTGGTGTGCTATAGAAATGATACTTTTTTTTTTTTTTCAAAATTCATCTTTAATGTCTAAAATGTTTAAATGATTTACCTGTATCTATAAAAGGTCCATTGTTAATTATAAGAAAATATATCCAAGCAGGATTTTGCTATTTTACTGTATTTCAAACAGTTCTGTTTACTACCGATCTACATGTCCTAATTTTCACTATCTTGCTGTCACTACTAGATAAAAATAGTACTAACCTAAAAGTTACGTGCATTAACTAAATTTTATGTGTTTGTGAACAATTACGGGTAGCAAATACGGAAATCAAACTCAAAAGTAATGAAAATGAAAAATCATTACATATTATTATCGCCTTTGGTTTAATTTACGTAATGAACTACAGACATTTAAAATTTAAAGTTTTCATAACTACTTAGAATCAAAGTAATCGAAAATCAAAGCATCGAGAAAATTACTGCTGGAATTGAGAATCATAAGAAAATTGGAATGGTCCCATCTCTAGTATTAATGCTTGCATGTGCTATTTTATTTTAGTAAAAGATGTGTGCTTGCGCTGTCATATTGTGCTCGTGAAACTTTAAGTTTGTTTTAACCAAATAAGCTACTATTATTTTAACTTTTTAGGTGTCTTTTAGGAATGAAAACCAGAAGTAACATATAGTCTAGTATGCAAGTTACCCGTACACGTTTATTTATTTTTGGTAGTCCCCTTAAATGTTACAAAAATTTTGAGCATACCTAAGGTAAGTACAGAAGATATAATCTTAAATCTTCAATGATTGTGTTATCGTAATTACTGTAACATAAAGTAATTTTCCATTAACATTATATAGTTATGTATATTTAGCAATAAAGATGAAGGTTGTTCAATTCTTAATTGAACCCTACAACTATGTTAGCAGTTCATTTCTTAATGTACTGGTATGTCTAATCATAAATGAATTGTTATAGACCCTAGTAGGAATAATGTGCAGCCAGTATTGATAACAAATTACTTGTCCGAGATCTAGAAACTTTCAAAAGGAGATAACACATTTTAGATTTAATTGCAGTCATATACGTTAATAATTGTTGACATGTTTTGATTGTCAGCTGGAAAGCAATGGTGGCGGAAGGATTTATAATCTGTTTACTTTCTTATGGTCTGTCAAAAAAATGGCATTCTTACACTGTATGGACAAAGAGAGTTAATATGCATTCACAGTGTTAATGAGCTGTTTATATAAGTTACAGCAGTTATATTTTAAAGTAGCTGTTCACAATAAGCATTTATATTTAAACATAGTTATGTTGTGTAATGTTAGACCAAGTGACAGATTAACCACTGTTGAAATTTCAGAAAAAAAGTAGTATAGTAGACTTGGGGTATTGCTGCCAAATTTGGTTTTGCCGGGTGCAGGGGCCATAATTTATTTTCGGAAAAGGAGAATATTTTTTGCTGTATTTGTATATACGTATTTATACACCCCTATATACATATACATGTAGACGCACAGAGTGATAGGTGATTTTGGTCACGTGGTATTACCGGTATTACAGTTATGTTTATTTATTACTACCGACAGATATTTGAAATATGACTGAATAGTAGTAAATTGCGACGATTCCCTTGGTCTTGTGAAAGTGAGGGGGAGACATATCCTTTTATTCCCCCCTTTGGCTATGCACCTGGCCTGTTGCCATATGCGCAAAAAGCTTGATTATGTAATGTATTTCAAGCATTAAAATTAAGTTTAGTGTGAAATTGTTGGATAAAATGAATTACACGATGTTGGGCACATAAAAACAGTACCTCATTTAATCAAATCACAATTTTGTTATATTTTGCAGACACTTCAGCAGGAATATGACTGTCTCCAAGATGAGATTGAAGCTCAAAAGTCTGAAGTCAAAACATTAAAGAAAGCATTAGAAGCAGCAGTAAATGACTCTACAGCTGTGAAGCTGGAACTGCAGAGCTGCCGGGAAGAAAAAGAATCATTATCGAGAGAATTGGAGAGCTGTACGAAAAGCAAGCAGAAGCTGGACACTTCTGTGAAAGAGCTTTTGTCCCAAGTGCAGAGCCTCAAGAAGGAAAAGGATGCTGAGAATAGTGCAAGGAAGGAGAAGGAATCTGCAGTCAAGAGGTTAGAAGAAGAATTAAAACTAAAAGAACTAAGGATAGTTGAAGAATCTGAAAAAGTTAAGCTTTTAAATGACAAAATAGAAGAATCAAAACAAGAGAGTGTGAAGAATAATGTTCTTAGCCTCGAGATGGCTGCATGTGAGGTAATTATTGTACACTTGCTGTGTTACTTACCTATGTAATAGATGTAGATATGTATGCATATTTTAATAGTTGAGAGTAAGAAAATGCACAGTGTCTTATCTTGGCTACATTACCATTAATAGTAACATTTTGTTGCGACTTTCAGTACTGCAAACATTTTCATGGTTAGCTGGGTTAATGTAAATTTTTGTTATTCAAATTTAATGACCTTTCATTTATTTTGAAATGTAATATTTACTTCCTGTGCATGTCGTAACTGATCATGTCAGATGTGGAAAGATTCAGTAGTGTCTTCATTCTTGAAATTGCAAGTCTTATTATTGATAAAAAAAAAGCCAGTGAAATAAAATGTAAATAAAATTTTTATGATTTTTATATGCAATAGAACCCCATTTTAACACCCCGTTTTTTACACCTAATTTTTGTGGTCCCATTTGCTGCTTTTACATTAGCAATGTCCCTCTTTTTATACTTTCCTACATTTAACAGTCATTTTTCAGGTCCCTTGAGATGTGTAAAAAAGGAGTTCCACTGTAAGTTCTCAAGTATAAAATAATTTCTCCTGTGAAAATATGTGCTTGTAAGATTTAAAACATAAATGAAACTTGGGGCACAAAAGCATTAGATAATAGTAAGGGGTATAGAGACTGGCTGTCTTTTTAGAAAACTCACTTAGCAGTTCATCTCTTTTTTGTAGTACAATAAATTTGTTAGTGACTTACGTGAACTATCCATCCACAAATAATTTTCCTTCTTTTTAAATTTTGCAAGTATTTTCATAAGATAAATTATTTTAATACCTTTTCAGTTTTAAAAATGTAGCACTGTATATAAAAAATATTTAATATTATTTTCTGCTTTTTAGGTAATCTATTGTGTATGTTAAATTTTGCATTCATATGTCTTCAAAAAATGGCAGATAAAAAAATAAAACTTTTTTTTTTTATTTTTTAAATACTATACAGTAATTATTATTATTTTTTCCTTACATTGCATTGTCATCCAGTTCTGAGCTATGTTAAAGTTTCAAGTTTCTAGCTCATTGTTACCAAACAGTCAGGAAAGCGGGTGAATAAATACGTGCTAGTAAAATGAGACTTTGCTGTGCATAATTTTTCTTGAAGGCTTATGTGCACTATAGTTTGGAGGTTTCATTTTCATATCAGAATTAAATATATTAACTCATTTGCAATAATTGTATTAGTGTTGAGACAGTGGTGAACACTTATAAAGAACAATATACAGTACACATTCAGTCCTGTTTTAATGAATACCATCCTCCCCCGCTTATCGGACTCTGTTTTATTCAGTTTTTTTTTGTGTGATATGCGTGAAATCATGCAGTGAAATATGTAGGAACATTGAGCGGGAAGCAGCAGCAATCGTGTGTACCGCACGGCCAGTGAGTGGCAACTGGCTGACGACGAGAGGGGTAGCGACTATTCCCCTCATCCCCCTCCCTTCCATCTCGGGGAAGTCCCGGCTTCTTTCTACACGTCGTGTCTATCTCGCACATGACATAACAGTTTCAGTAAGAGCACTAAGTTAAATAATTAATTAAGAGTGTAGTTCGCTCGTGGGATAATTTTGAACATAGTTATTCTTTGTGTTGTGTCTCGCGATGTCTACGAAAAGGACAAATTTGTCTTCTGGTTCTGGTGAGAAACACAAAAAGGTTGTGTTGTCCATCAAAGACAAAGTGAACATTTTATAATAAACTGGATGCTGGTGTGTCAGTTAATTCAGTGTGTTTGTGTTACTGAACCGGCAAAACCACTGTGCACTACATGAAAAACAAAAAAATGAAATTTGCAGGTTTTGTGCCGACAACCAATCAAAAAATGCTATGGAAATTCACAAAACAATTGGCAACTAGCAATGTGACCCAAGGATGAAAAGAGTGAAATTGAGGTTTTTAAAGGGTTAAAAAAAAAACAATCAACACATTGTTGCAGTATGCGAAGAGTATGATCAATCCTGAAGTAAATGACTTAGGCCTATGTGAAGAAGATGTTATGGAGTGGCTTCATGTTGACGTTAATGTCCTTGTCGTCCATCATTTCGCCAACCAAGAAATGATTGAATCTGTAACAGGTGTAGAAAAGAATGAGGATGACAGCAACGATGACAATGAAAAATCGCCCATGAAAATCTCGTAGGAAATGTGTCTACAACTTGTAGATGGCTTAATAGCCGGCATGAAGCAGCGCAGCTACTTTAAAGAACAGCAGATCATGTCTCTGTATGTGATCCAAAAGCAGTTGTTAAGTGAGAAACCAAAACTGAAACAATAACGTCTGACGGACATGTTCCCAAAAATACCTATAGGCCATTCGGAATAAAGTGAGCACTAAAGATTTAACCTTTGAAAAAAATCACTAGCCGTTACTGCATATAAGCCAACATTAACAACAGTTACAATTTTGTTTGTATGGTTGGTAGCGAATAACTGCATGTAGTCCCGTGTATTTTCTTATTTGAATACAGCATTAGTGAAACAACATCAATTGCAAACGACCTC
>PNEQ01003876.1:34288-46330 GCA_003012365.1 Medauroidea extradentata
GTGCATTTAATGAGTACATATTATTGTAGCTAAAATTTATCGGAGCACTGTAACGTAAAAGTAAACATTGTGCAAGACTATGTAAATAAAAGCACGTGGCAATGTTGATGTTTACATGTAGCGGAAAGATATAAACTGGCAGAAAATAGAAATTAATCAGGGCTTTTTTTAGTGCTCACTTTATTCCGAATCACCTATACCTCTACGACGAGCACTTAAGTAAATGACACAACGGCCGGCACAAACGGTACACAAGCATTTCACATCACATACTCAGACATCAATGATAGTGATTAAATCTGGCAGAAATTAGCTGTTTTTTGTTACTTTTTTTACAGTCCGTCTATAAGTGTAAAAAAGGTAATTTATTTTGTGTTGTGTTCTTAGGGTAACTATGTACGTATATGCACATCAAAATGAATAACACATAAGTTAGTTGCGATGCTTTCCACGGAGCGACGGTAATCAAGAATGGTAAGCCCGGTTCACATTTGCGTTAAAATGATATGCGTTGCATTGTACATCTCCAACGACAGAAAGACTAGAGTCGAGATGTGGCAACACACATTACTTTGTCAATTGTGTGTCACTTCAACATAAGATTGGTAAGTACGCGTGTTTGTCCATCGTGCTTCAGTCAACACAAGTGTGAACCCAGCCTAACTTTCGTGTGTGACACGTCACATCTGGTCTGTGTCAGTGACCTACAGTTCAAGGGCCGACAGGCGAGCGAGGGGAATAAGGAGGCGGGAAAGTTTGAGCAGCTGGCTGTTGAGCGCCGGCCAGCACGAGGGGGTAAATGGCATTGTCAGACTGCCCTAGCGTGCCATTTGCAGGTAACTGCCAAGTTTCTTCTGTATTTAAATACTGTACTACAAATGTTCAGTAATATGTAGATACAATGTAAATTTAAATTCATTGAATACTGTATACAGTAGGTTTCCTGTACATTTTTGTACATATTACGTTAATACAAGAATGCCTAACTTATTTGCAAACGTAAAAACTGTTGTTTTATCTGAACAATTAAAAAAATCGATTTGATTCATCCCCCGACTAGTTTGGATAAGCGAGAGAGCAGTGTATTAGGTAATAGGTGGTTGTCGACTATAATTTTGGGACTAATAAAAGTGCACACAGTTAATCTCGTCATGTTTTCATTGAGTATAGGTACTCTTAACATCTTGGCTGCTATGTACATATGAACACGTGTTCGTTTTGCCTGAGGGAATTGTTTTTGATGCGATGTGGTTTCTGCTGTAGGGTTTTTGTGCCATTTGGAAAGTGTTATCTAAAATTTAGGATTTTTTTAAACATACAGTACTTCATTACAGTTGATCCATTATTTAGGGTATATTTTTTTATCTTACAGGATCAGCTGAGGATGGCAAAGTCCCAGCAGAGAGAGCTTGCTGCGCTTGTGTCCAGCCATGAGGCCACCATAGATGATCTGAAGTTAAGATTGGAGCAGAAGAATGAGCAGTGTGAGAATATGACCCTGCAGCTGGCAGAACTGGCTTTGGAAAAGCAGAACCTAGTCGAGAGCTTCAGGAACCAACAGGAGCTCCTCACCAGGCAGGTTAGTATGTAATTCAGTTGTTTTGCCTCATACTAGATTGATTGAGGTCATTTGTAGGCCGTTAGTGGAAACCAGACCAGTTTTCAGATGTTTCTAACCTGGGTTCTGTTATTCGTATTACATGTTATTAATTATGGTGTTATATTTTCATGTTTTGAACTCGTGTATAGGATGTTCAGGAATTGGTGGTACTAGTTTCAATGCCCAAATTTGAAATTTGCGCATTCTGAGGAGTCAGTCCACTGGCTGAGAGGAAGAGAGATTGTAGCCAAGTGAAAAAAGGAATAATGCCAGTAGTAGCATGCATCGTGATATATTCATGGGTTAAGAGTGTAAAACATGGCTCATTTTTGCAACATATGTTTGAATTACTCTCCAGTCTCAATGCTGGCATTACAGCAATAAAGCATGTTATTTCACATGCATGGGAAAATATGAGGCATATTACGCAGCCTTACATAAGTCGCAATTATTAGTTCCTGTATGCTCAGTACAGTTTCGACAAGTGTCATATTGTAGACTTGGATCTTAATGTGGCCCCTCAAAGATATGAGTCTTATTTTACATCTTAACATGTGTGTGCAGTCAGTTCTGTTCCCACTCGGCTGTAGTCACGTGTTCTCTCAACCTGTGGAAAAATTCCTCGAAGTGTGAAGAATTCATATTTGTGCACTAATGTTGCAGTGTGTCATTTCTAAACCCGATATTTTATGATGTGTCAAGGTGTCCGAGAAACCTTGTAAAATCGGAACTCCTAAAAGCAAGTGTTTATTGTATGATTTGTAAGTGTTTTCAGGAATGATTTTATAAAATCACAACCACCTTAATATCAAGATTCTTACAACTGAGGGCTTACTGTATATATTTGTTACAAACTGAAAACAAAAACATAGAAAACTGCATCTTACTTAATTGTGTGTGGCAGATACATGCACTAGAGGAGCAATGCACAAAGCTGAAAGATTCTTTGGCAGAACGTGAAGATGAGTTTGCAAATCTACGTGATGAGTATGAGAGTTACAAAGTGCGTGCGCAGAGCGTGTTGCGCCAGAAAGCTCGTGGAGATGAGGTGTCTCAGTTCAGTCGTGAAGATCTGCTCGAAGAGACAAGGCAGCTTAAAGTGAGGGTGGAGACCTTGCAGGCCAGGTTGGAGGAAACAAAGTATGTATATATCCGATTATCTAGGTCTTTAGTGTTGTTTTTTTTTTAATTGTTTTTGTGTAAAGTGGGAGGGATGAAGGAAGGACACTAGACTACTAATAAGAGCCTTGGGTGGCAGTGTTCGAAGGTAGTCTTGATTTGTTAGGGACAAGATTACATAGTGAATTCTCATAAAACCAAAATAGCACTGAAATGCATTTTAATATATTGCCAAACCACAAAATTTAATTAAAATCACCGGAACCTTCCAAAACTCTGTATTTTGTAGTAAAACCTTGATTATTTCATTTATAAATTAATTTTTAATGTACTGGTTGAAAGACATAATTATCTTGAAACTTCCAAGTTTTCTCTAGATTAAATGAAAATCCTAAAAACTGATTACATATTTGTTTTCAACTATGTTTATAATGCTGTTAGTTCATGAGATGTTTATTCTAAATTATATAGTAGTTTTTAGTAGTTGTGCATCACAATCCAATATGTATACAGTCGAACCCGGTTATAACATTCCCCCTTATAACATTTTCCTGCATATATGTATCACTTTTCTTTGGTCCCACCATTTTTCCATAAAGCATAATGCTGTCATTTCCTGCTTATAACAACACTGGTATTTTCATTTTCTGCATATAACATCACTTTTTTTCTCAGACAATAACCATAACTTGGGTACAATTTTTCTTAACTACGGAATATTATTTTAGATAAAATAACTAAGCAACAGTAAAAAGCAAATTTATGTCTGGAAAAGTGTCATAAGTGCACATTACAATGATACTAAAGACTGTAATCCTGAAGATGAAAATCTTGAACCTACAGATAACAATTGGAAAAGCCTCTATTATACACACAATGTATGTACTGATCATGTTTCTGATGGCACAGGAATTACAGCCTCATTTAATCTCATTATAGGCTTATAAACTGTACATAAACTTTTAAATTTTAAGTTACTTTTGTGTAGTATCCATTTATTGATGTAAAAATATTGATTCCTGTTTATAACGTTTTCCTACATACTGTATGACACTTTTTTTTTCACAGGTCCCTTGAAAAACTTTATAGCAGGGTTCTACTGTATTTGTAGCCATGTAAACAAAGAAAAGGTGGGAAACAGCCGCTAGGCTATTAACTACTAAAACATGTAGACAGAGGTGCACAAGTAGGTACTTACAGAATCAGTATCTACAGGTAGGAAAACACAAAATGCAGGACAAACACATTTTTTGCGCAGTTGCACACGGATGTGATGTTTAGGTGGCCAGGCTAGCTGTATGTAATGTTTGTCAAGTGTATGTACAATATAATGTTTGTCAAGTGTTTGTGTATTTTTGTGTGTGTGTGTTAAAAGTAAACAGTAAATTAATAAGTAAAATACTGTATTTACTCGCATAATTTGCGCAATTTTTATCCAAAAATTTGAACTGAAAAATCGGGGTGCGCAAAATATGAGCGAATTAAAAAAAAATATGTTTTTATGAGTGATTTTATGATCTGGAAAGAACTGAAACATCCCCGTATTTACTCTCATTTTGTCCAATTACCGTATTTACCCACGTACCACCTGCACCTTTTTTTTTTCGCAAAATCCTTATCGAAAAGTTGGGGTGCGGGTCATACACGGAAAATTCCTAAAAAGTTGGGTTTTTCATATTTTGCAAACTCCTGAAAGGATTTATTACAACCACACTACTCCTCTATTACATTCCTCCATTTGTTATTGTATTTGGTAAAATTACGCTCATTATTCTTTTATGCCTGATGTAAAGTTTGATTCTATAAACATCTGGATTTTACGTTTTAACCGGGCGAACAATGATAATGGCGAGCGTGCGCCTAGATCCTTCTTCTTCAGACTCGGCCGGACTGTTGACTGAGGACTGAGGATCTAGGCACTCACAGCGCGGCGTGTGCAAGCGCGGACTACTAGATGGAATAGTATTGTTTTGTTGTTCCGCCAGAATGAGCCACTGTACAGCGCGTTGTTTAGTTACAGACTGCAACCGACAGAGTGCAGTATACGAATACGATGCCGCGGTGCGGAGCATTAATTTTGCTGCCGGTTCGGCTCACCATAATTTTGATATGTGGGGCTCTACATTTTTAATTCAATTAATATTTAATTTAATATAATTACGTTTATATTCAAAGGGAAATTGAATTGGCACTAAATGTTTTGGGGAAAAAAAACTCAGTAGTCCTCAGCGCGCTCTTTACATAGTTACAGACTGCTGTCTACAGAGTTCAGATCGCCGCCTACTCGCCATTGTTTGATTGTTATTTACTGACAGTGACACTTCGTCGGAGCTGAGCAATATTTACGTCTGGGGCATCATTTTATTCTTAATAAAATAATAAGACGTCTAAATCTTTTATTTAATTCATGTTTCATTTTATTTAATTACAGTTTTATTCAAACTGCAGTTAAATTGGAACTAAATATTGTAAAAAAAAATTTTTTCCTTGAGAGCATGTTGAAATGGTGTGGTGCGGGTCTTACACGGGGGCGGGTGTTACCTGGGTAAATACGGTAATTTCTTTAGGGTTTAATTTGCCTTTAACATTGCGTAAACCATGTTAAAATTCCACTCGTCGGCACCGCTTGATGGTTAGTCAAGCTGTAGTGCAGCGCATCTTATAGAACTAGCACCTGTGTACTGCGCAGTGAGCTGGCAACAGGGCAGTGACTCACCAGTACATCTGCAGTGTGACCTTTCATTCTGTAGCTTACCAAGGGACAACGCATGAGATGGAGACAACAGATAACAAGTAGAGGCGGGAGAGGAGAAGCAGGAAGTGGTGCAGACCGCAGTGACTACCTCATCCACTTGCCAGGCACGTCTAGCTTGACAGCGCACATGTTTTGACGAGAAGGCAGCGGAACTGAATTACACTGAGCGCGCACCGCACATATTTCATCTCCCGCCGCGCAAAAAACCTGCCGCGCAAATTATGCGGATTTTTTAAAATTCATTAAATGATGGCAAAAAGTTAGGGTGCGCAAATTACGTGATGGCGCAAATTATGCGCGTAGTTACGGTAAATAAGTAAATAAATAAAAAATAAATTAATCATACAATAATAATAATAATAATAATAATTATTATTATTTTAAAAGTTAATTTTTTAAAAATATGTTTTGCCTGGATAATTTTTATCAATGGTATCCTGTGATTTTGAGGTATCCTATGATTGTTTAATACAGTATGTTCTTGTTAACAGCTTGCACTTGCAGTCATCATTGTCGGAGCAAGAAGTGTTGAGAGAGGAGAAAGCTTTGTTGTTTGAGAAATGGCAGGAGCTGACAAATAGTCTCTCTCAAGCTCGCTCAGAAGTGCAACAGCTCAATGAAGCAAAAAGAAAGCTTGCTTTTGAGCACCAAGAGGCCATCCGGAATCAGAAACTTCATTATGACACGCTTACCCAGTGTTACAAAGTAAGTTGCTGATCCTAATTATCTTAAAATAGTATTTTTGATTTACTTGAATGTTACAATTTGCATGTTGCTCAGAGACAACCTCTGAATGCAAAACAACACCGTATGATAAAAACAGTAGTGACTTGCACCGGGTACTTCAAGGCAAGAAAAGAGACTACAAAAAAAAGTTATATAATCAATTATCTGTTTGAAATAATTTGGCGGGAAGAGGCATTACAATGTGAATATATTGGCCTCACCACCAACACTCTGAGACAGAGAATGAATGGCCACAGAGCAGACACCAGACAAGCCATAGCAGGTAAAAACACCAACCCATAGGATAAACCAGTTGCTGCCCATGCAGCCCACCATAACGACGACTTTGACTCATCCTACAGCACTATAGTGATGAGGGCCCTGCCACCTATAAGCAATATCTCTGAACTCAGACTATGGGAACTCATCATCAATCACCAAATCCAGGCAACCACGAGGTCTCAATATAAGATAACATCCCCAGTCAGTCAGCTTCCCACAACCGTTGTACCCGTATATCCTCATCATCCTCTTATACTTGACACTTTCGAATCTCCCGCCTCATATCAGTTCAACCGTTGGCCGCTAGGTGCATCAGCATCGGTGAATCGGCAGCCACATCGTGTCAGCCATGTCTCTTCGCCCGAGGAAGCTGCTCTAGGCAGCGAAACGTCGCGATACGCGCTTCTGCGATTATGTATTGTCCTATTTGTGTGTGTATCTGTCAAGTACTAAAAATTTAAGAGTAAGTATGCAGAATGTGTATTATGTAGAATTTAACTTGCAGGTACTTATAATAACTAAGACTACTGTCAATGTGAGCTATTACTCAGCACCTATGTACAGTAGTAAGTTCACAGAAAAAATTAGTACAAACAGTAACAAGATGCACTGCAGCTTGTTTACTTGTGCCAACATATGTATGAATGCCAACTTAAAGAATGGGGTCGTTTGAGAAAGCCTACACATCCAGTCATTTGATAAATCGTACATGTCTTAGATGTGGCATTTTCAAAATTAATATTACTTTCTACTCAACGTTTTGTACACAGAGAGGTCATGAAATGTATTTATGGTATTCTTTGAAATTGATATGTGGAAAATCAATTTTTGCAAAGAAAGGTTAAGTAGCAATTCTCAAATGACCAATTTAACTTTCATGTGCTACCACATTTAATCCAAAACTACTACTATTTGAAATTTAAATTTTTTATTCAGTTTGAAATTTTTGCAACTCATTTATTTAAAAATATTTTAAAACTGTATTAACTTTTCTTTCTTTCTCCTCCTCCTCCTCCTCCTCCTCCTCCTTCTCCTCCTTCTCCTTCTTATTCTTGTCATTCAGTAAGAAACAGTTTTATAATCTAATATATTTCTAGAGCCAAATAGAAGATCTAGAAGCTCGATTGCAAAATGAAACTTCAGCCTTGAAGCAGAGATTGGAGACTGCAGAAGAGTTGCTGCAGAAGCAGCAGGTTCTAGGAAATGTGGACACACAAGTCCATCCCCAGTTGCAGAAGATCAGTGCAGATGGAAAAACCTTTGAAACAGCAACACCTGACGTTGAGATCTCGCTACTCAAGAGGGAAGATGCTGAGGTAAATTTCTGTTATCTATTAGTATTACGTATAAGGGACCGTAGTTGGTGCAGTGGCTAGAGTACTCTCCTGACATATTGGAATCTCGGTGTACTGAACTTGGAAGGATTGAAAGTCTGTATTTGCGAAACTTGTTCCATGGTCTCATTTTTAATAGGTATACAGTACAAGTATTTGCCTTTTAGGATTACATTGAAAATCAACATGCATTGGAGTCTTTGTCAGTCCCCTGAGAATCCATGGATATAGAAGACACTGTTTATGTGAAAACTTACTAAAATGATGATTTTCTATTGAAAAACATGTCTTAGGACCAAACGAAGGTACAATAACTATTCAACTAAAAAAATGTTGCAGTAAATGGGAATTAGATTGCGTTTATGGCTGATTGAACGTTGGTATATGCTATGGTGCCGCTATCTATACTCCTTGTGAACGGTCATGCAGTTTCGCTATTTATCCACCCTGTACGCTACCTCTACAATCATTCATACATTTTTTTCTACTAAGTATGAAATATCAAGAGACTGTTATTTAATATTGTCATGTTGGAAGTCGCCGCCGAAAGTCATGCCCAGCGACTCCCACTATAAATGTCATGAGGCTGGGCGTAGTAAAATAAATACAGTAAAAATAACAGACAGAATTAAATAGTTAAACGGATGTGGAGACAGACCGTGTCGTGTCGTTAATAGTTATGTTATACCTTGTTTGTAGCTAAAGTGTTGACCGTAAAATGAGATGTAAACTGGGGGGTGAAAGTATATCTGAATTATTAAGCTATGCAAGACTACGAGGTGGAAAGCAAATAAACATCTCAAGTACATAAAACAAGCATTTGACTGAACCATAACAATAAGCAATAAAGATTAATAAACTCTGTAATTATTAAAACCTCACTGGGGGGAATAAATACATATGGTACGTAGCTCCTTAAGTAAAATAAAAGCAAGCCAGCACTTTCAAGACAGAATTTCCACCTTGTAGCCTAGCTACATAAAGTACCGTATTTACTCGTGTACCCGCCCCGCCCATGTAAACGCCCCACCCTAAATTTGAAGGAGTGCGAAACGAAAAAAATTAAAAAAGGTATTTCTGTTCCCAATTTAATATGAAGGCAGCGCAGCGCGCGCGCAAGCAGCCCGCCGCATCTGTGCGCAGCGTCTGCCTGTCTGAGCACCCGGCGATCCGGAGAGCTGGAGTGAGTCTGTGGTGTGTACGTGTACCGAATGGGTGCGAAGCAGGATGGCGTGTGAAGGGAGAAGAGAATTGGGCGGAGTTTCAACAAGCGCTTTTGTTGGCTGTGGCTTCTTGCGTGCGTGCCGGACGAAAGAAAGAGTAGAAAGAAAAGGCAAGCAAAGCAATGACCTTCGGAGTCTCAGCCCACGTGGCAGCCACAGTGTTGCCAGTCTTCACGTGCGCGGGCGGGCCTTTACACTAGTCACTTTGTTGTTTCATAAGCGTGATGGTTGTGTCCAACTTGAGTGGAGAAATGGGCGGAAATAAATGTAGTTACACTGTCGAGTTCAAGCTTAAGGTAATAAATTACGCTGCAGAAAATGGGAAACGCGTTGCCGCCAGAAAATGTATCGTATCATTTTAACTCTTTAATCTACAATGTGCAAGTGCGTGCGCACCAGAGAACATTTTTTTCCCCTTATCTCTCTTCTCTTCTTCCCTCTCCCCTCCATTTAGAATGTAGAATGTTTACTCATCACCAGACGCGTCTTTGTCCAGCGCTTCCCGGCGCTTGGCCTGACCGGGCCTGACGGCAAGCACGGGACTTTGTTTAAAAATATAATATGGTCAATATTATTAATTTTCTTGCTTCCTAGAAAATTTACGGTCTTGGATGGTTTATTTCACAAACTGAATGTATTTCTGATCTACCATTTAACAATTTTGCTCAGAAAATAACCCAAAAAAAAATTTTTTTTTAATTGCGTGTAAACGCCCCACCCCTATTTTCAAATTAAAAATTAGTGAAAAAATGTGGGGCGTTTACACGAGTAAATACGGTATTAATGCATGGTAGAGCACAACAAACTAACTGAAACAAAATAATTTCCGCTTGGCAAACTATCTATTGCATAGACTAACGTCCCAATACGGGTCGCGTCTCCTATCTTGTATCAAGCATGTGCTTGTCACCCATAATCATCTATTAATAAAATTTTAAAATCAAGATACATGTTTTGCAATTAGGGGCTATCAATTAATGTTAAGGGGACTACAGTTCGAGTACTTGAAATAAAAGAGTGAATTCAAATAATTGGAGTTTATTATAAAAGATTAAAATAAAATTGTTACAAAAATAAATATTAAATTAATGAAAATAAAATTGTACAATGTGGAAAAAGGTTTCTTATTAAGATGTGATGAACTGTGACCAGATATTATATTAAGAAATGATACTACACAGTAAAGTGGTTTCTGGCATTACAAAACAATCCCGAAGTCATTACATTACTCTGAAAACATTTAATAAAAGGCAGTTGTACTGGCCAACAACAAATACACGCGTCAACGTATCCACTGGTAATTCAACAAATACCGAACACGAAATCTAAAGGGGAAATAATAATAATTAATAATAAAATAATAACATGAAAGAATACTTATAATTTTGATATTCCAGTCCAGCGAAGTTTCATCCATCTCAGGGCT
Source organism: Medauroidea extradentata (assembly GCA_003012365.1). Classification (NCBI taxonomy): domain Eukaryota; kingdom Metazoa; phylum Arthropoda; class Insecta; order Phasmatodea; family Phasmatidae; genus Medauroidea; species Medauroidea extradentata. Next base: position 44,754 of record PNEQ01003876.1, read on the forward strand.
ACGAAGTCTTCTTATCCCATAGTAAAATTTAGAAATTAAATAACTAACCGAAATAAAATAGATGATAAACAAAACTAACTAAACTTAAGTTAAACTCCTGCCATCTGGCCCTTAGGCCGTCGTCTCGCCCATCGGGGCATCGCCATGATCGCCTAAGTCCTAACTAAAAAAGCTCTACAAAAAGTTCTACCAAAGAAGTCTACAAAAGAAGAAGTCCGCCAAAAGAGAGTCCAAAAGAGGTCCAAAAGAGCGTCCGCCAAAACATGGCCGGCAGGTATTCATAACTACTGGTTGTGCTGTCCAGAACCTTCCATGATTTACCTTCCTGGAATGGTCAGCAGCGACCATTCCAGATCGGCGCAACATCTACCCTCTCTGTCCCACAGGGCATTCACTCGTCAGCGACGTTTGACGTCACGGGCGGGGGGACTGTCCGAGAGCGGAACGACAGAAATGTGCTGTAGTGCACTTCTAGCCCATGCGTCGGCCCTACTAACAGCTGGTAATGTGGGACAGGGGAGCGGGGGAGTGTTGACAGAGGCGTCCAGTGTCCCCGGAAGGCCGCTGCACACCGAAGGTACCAGAAGGACCCACAGCACACGACCGCCCGGTGACACCGAAACATCCATCACCACACCCCCCACCTACCTACAACCTAACACAAGGCCATCGGCCTACACACACTACCAGGACACTGTCAGCTAAGGAATTCACTAGCACTGCAGTGCAACAAATTCTGCAGGCTACCAGGAACAGTGAACAACAAAAACTCTACCTGAGAGACTGTCTGAGAACACTCTAGATTTCCACAATTCTAAATTTAAAGCAATGACTTCCCAAGAACTGAATACTCTTTAAAATTACAAACCAAAATAACTTTACCAGCTACAGTATTTCGAGTATGGATGAGAAGAAAAAAAAAACAAAAAAATAAATAAATAAATGCCCGAAAATTAGCGTCGTGACAATATTGAAGTTGTATACGACAGTACAATGAATAAATACATGCACTGTTCTTTCTTGCTCTGGTGAATAGTTTACATGGGCATTGTGCTGGCTAGTAATGCATTCCTAGTAAATGTGCACCAGTACTTTACAGTATGTTTTGGTGACGAGAGATTGGAGCTACCAATTTCATATATTTTTTTTCTGAAGACTTCTGTGTATTGGTGTAAATTGTTAATTTATTAATATATCTACTGGTTTTCTGGATAAAGAAATCAAAAACTGACTTTGCACTTGCAGGTAAGCACTCTAGTTTTTTTTTTTTTTTTTTTTTTTTTTTTTTTTTTTTTTTTTTTTTTTTTTTTTTTTTTTGTTTTAATGGTTGGTCCTATCTACCATCCAGAAGTATGCTTTTAATCAGAAGACGTCTGTCTGTCTGTCTTGTAAAGTAACTGGCCTCACCAGACCATCTTTTTTTGCTTTAAGTAGGAGTATGCTCCTGGGTTCATTTTTTTTTTTTAAACTGTAATGGACAATAGTAGAACTTAATTTTGTTGTTTTCGGAGATTTGAGACCGCAGAAGGCATGTCAGTGTACTACATACAGCTGCCAAAGTGTTAAGACCACCTTTC
>PNEQ01003877.1:0-33291 GCA_003012365.1 Medauroidea extradentata
AAATCTGCCAGCACGTGATCCAGGACACGTGAAAGGGCCTGAGTGCCAAACTTGGCCCCCATGGGTATACGGTTAAATTCGTACTGGGCCCATTGCGTGCGGAACGCAGTGTACTTGCGACAATCAGGGTGCAGCAAGCATTGATGGAAACTGGCGTTAAGATCTATTACAGAGTACACGGACGCCTTCCCGAGATGTTACAACACTGTATCTATAGTAGGTACAGGGAACGGGTCAAGGTGTATCTTCTGATTTACCGCAGACATGTCCGTCACTAACCTAAAGCCACCATTAGCCTTCTTAACCATGAAGGCGGGCGAGGCGTAATCGGAGGTTGATGGAGAAATCACACCAGCGTCCAAAAGTTTTGTCACCAATTCGCGCATGATCTCCAGCTTAGGAGGAGCATAGGTGTAAGACGGAACTCGAACTGGTACGTCATCTGTGACGGTAAAGCGATACGGCATCACGTCACACCGGCCGATGCGTAAAGCTACCACATCATCGAACTCCCTTAATAATGATTCGACACTGTTGACACTCCGACTAGTGGTCGCCAAAATCTCACCTAAGGGGGCTGACCCACGGCTTACGGTAGACAATAACCGACACGGAACCTCGGGCGCGAACTTAAACACTAGCTGGCCTGCAGGAATGTCGACCACTGCACGAGACCTGTGCAGAAAATCTAATCCCAACACGATATCGGCCACCAGTCCTTGAACCACCCAAAAAACATGCGACCAAGAGAATAATTCAATTTTGAAATGCAATTTCGCCGATCTCACGCGCCTCACAACGTGCCCATTTGCCACACACACGTTCAAGCCCTCTAAGGTATGGAGCTCCCTTAATAAATGTGGGTTCCGCTGAACTAAGGAATTCCACATTTCTTCTCGCACAAAAGAATGTGATGCTCCCGTATCCACAAGAGCTGCTCGTTCATGACCATAACACAGCACGGACATGAAACAATCATAACGTGCCCTATTAGAACTATTCTGTTGGTGACCCTTGACACTTACAGGTGCGGCGGCAATCCGTTTCCCGGACAGTTTGCTCGCACATGTCCTACGTCTCCGCAGCGAAAACACTTCTGCTCTGTGCGGTCCACAACAACACTGGAACAATGACGTCCCACATGGCCGAACCCAGAGCAATTACTATATCAACGGTTAGGTGTTACACGAGCCTGCCTACTACCTTCCGCATTAAACGCAAGAACAGCCCTCGGCTCTACAGACTCTACTTGCCTCGGGGCAACATGTCGAACATTCCGCCTACGTCCATACTCCGGTACATTATCGCACCCAGACGCACCGGCTTCTTGCCTAACAGCCATGCACAAGCCCTGTGTCTGCGTAGACTCGCGATTTACAATCCCTGTTATTTCCTCAGCCGCACTAGTACTACGTAGCGAAGCTGCGTCTAGAGCCAACTGCCGCTCTATTTCCAGAGCTAGGACCCTTAACTGTTCCCGTGTCACCGGAACACCTGATACATAGCGATGCGCCCTAGCTTGCTGCGTCATTCGATCAACTATACCTTGCACCAACTTAACCTCAGCACGTCGCAGGTGCACATTCATGGCACAGGCGAAAGTCAATACCTCACTCACGTATGCCGGTACGCTTTCCCCTACACGCTGGAATCTGTCAACATACTGTTACTTCACCACAGCCCAAGCCATGGGAGACCCTGTACTTTCGAGTAGCCGTGTCTTAAAACTCTCATAAGTTACGTCGTGTTGCGCTAATTGCGCAAACACGTCCCCAGCTTGACCATCGAGCCTCTACGACAAACACGTCAAAAACAGATTCTCGGGTTCTCCGCCACGCATTCCAAGGAATACATTGTCGGTTGCAACAAGAAAACGTAGCACATCATCAGGTTGCAACACACTAAGCGACGGAACCCGGTTCAACCGTCCTATTAGAATAGTATGTGCTGCAGTGACAGGCCCTTCTCCTGTCAAAGCCGAACCTCCCAAGTGCGCGTTGCTTATATTACGCAACGAATTAATATACGTCAGCGCGCGTATCTGCAATGCAGTGACGTTTTCTGAAGGCTCGAATTCGACCCCAGACTCGGTCAAATACTGACGTAACTCTAAGTAACTGTAGCGCATCACAAACTCCATAACATCTGCCATGACGCAACACAAGACCCCTACGTATAATATTCGCAAGCACACACGGCCTAACGAAATCCCCAACACTGTGTCGTAATGTCGCAATGTGTGTTCCTTTACATTAAGCCTCAACAACTCGCCAAGCAAAACAGCCTAAGCAGAGTTGCGCAGCATTGAGCCCGCGTCTAGCAGGCACCGTAGTTACAGGCTGCTAATCTTGGCGTTGCTAAGCATCGACCAAGGCCCAGTGCCACTCACCAGTACCCTTCCCAATAGAACACACATTAAACCAACGACAATGACACAGGGTTCTCTAAGCTACCAATTATGAAAGACAGATCTAGGCAAAACTATTTATATAACGTAAGTTATCATACAAAGCTTAACAGTTTCACACGTATTCTCCACTGAGAAGTTGATACAGAATTACAACAATAAAAGATTAAGAGAGAAATACTAAGCTGCTGTGGCCGACACACGCGCGCCACTTTATTCCATTAAAAAATAGGGACAAATCCCTAGTCGTACAGGGCTCGCGGCCGCGACAGCACACCCTCGACGTGTCATCAACGCAAACAAACAATTAACCAAACCTAACTGAAAAAACATGAAAAAACAAGAACACTAAACTCAAACAAAAGGAACTTACCGATGACACGGCTCAGGTGTGGCACCGCGGTCGCAAGCTAAACACAACCGCCCACGGTCGGGCCCGGGAGAAGACTGGTTGTCTCGCAGACAGGAGCGTCTGAGCTGGGCACGGAAGGGAGAAGTGGGGGAAGGAGGCGAGAGCGAACACGAGCGCATCTGACGGCGGCCGAGCACGGCCGAAGTCTGGGCGGGAAGTTCAAATCATTAAGCGCACAGGGCACAAGCACCAAGTTCCTCCAAGGCAACCTCACTATCAGTCCAAGATATGTAAATTTAACAAATCTTCAAGTGTGGTGAACCGGAGTCGCCGACTCCCGGTACAACATTTATGGTAGCTCTGAATAAAGAAATTTACTTGCGATAAATTCAGATTAGTAAATATGTTATTAAATTTTTTAATTTTTATTTCAAATTTCAGAGTTTTTATTTAAATACAAAGAAATTTTATTCTTTGTTTTTATGTACGAGAAATTGTAGCCTGCTACATCTTTATTGACTGTGAATTTCTTCAGTTTGGTCTATCAGCTGGTTTTAGTGTCGTCCTTAAAACAGTAACATGCAAATTTTGACTTTAACAAGCCATTACGAGAAAACTATGAGAGATAAAAAAAATCTCATAAGAGCAAAATTTAGTCACATTTTGTGTCTAAAATAAGATAAAAAATATCTGGCACAAATAAAAAAAAAACATGGTGATGAAAATTGCTGTAGACCATGCCCTTAATGTGTCACAGGTTAAAGGAAAACGTTTTGGAATTACTACAAGCCAATCTGAAATTTGTTGATTTATCAGTCTTAAAATTATCGAAACTGAACTGTTGTTAAGGGCAAGCGTTTATGGTCAGTCACTATAAGGTTTACTGTTGTTCAGTATTTTAATGGTTTTATCAAAATTATGATTTAAATTTATATACAAAGTAAGGCATAACCAATAAATGGAAAATGTTAATGGCAGGAAACTTGCTTTTGCAACTATTCAAGAATGAGAGCAACACCTAAGTGACCTCTGGGCATTTTGACCTGATATATGGAACACCCTACGCCATCTTGTTTCTGGTGAAAAGAATATGGTTGAGACGAAAGGTAAAAAAGAACGACAGAGTGGAACAGACCTTATGTTGCAGTGTTCTCATCTGCCAAGGTTTATAACATAGATCACACAGATGTACACATGTGCAAACTTGCTCCTTGAATTGCTTTTATCCATCTTAATTCATGGTGCAACCCAACCTCTTTGAACAAAACAAGAATTTAAGTTCTAAAGTTTCATACTAAAAATCTTAAAAATAATTTGACTTCATTTTAGTGTTGTTCTATGAACCAGCGCCCTAGGCGAATGACCAGGTTGTTTGCCCCGTAAGTTGGCTGTACTTGCAGTTTTTAATTTTTCAGCTGCTATATGGTGATTTAGTTCAGGGAGCTATTTTACAAAATGTAAAATTTAGGAACCTCTTAAGAGTTGTAAATCAATGCAATAGGCTCTGCAGTGGTGACACTTGAATTCGTTTGACAAATGTTGTTGATGCACAAGGTGACATCACATTTCAGGGTGTCTACTAGGTCACTAAAGTCACGAAAGTCCCGAAAAAGTCACGAATTGTGAAAAAGGTCATGAAAGTCCCACATTAGTCACTAATTTGAAGTATATTTTGGTGTAAGTCACGAAAATTATTTTAGGTTGTTTGATTCTTGTTGAATCATTTGTCAAACGTGCATGTTTACACTACTAGTATTTTTCGTGCACTGTGCAAGTAAAATAAAAATAATTAGTTTGTATATTAGTTTTCGTAGTCATCTTCATAAAGACGACTTAAATTTAGGTATATATTAATTACACATTTTAAAATTGGACATGCTTCGCGCTATCAGCAATTGGAGGAAACATAATGAAAATTGTCGGCCGTGTTGCACTTGTTAAAATAATGAATAATTAATTCTGTTTGAACAGTTTTTCAAGAAAAAGTCGCAAAAAAGTCACTAAATTTTACTTTTACAATCTGGTAGACACCATGCATTTGTTTTTTTTTAGGGAGAAATGTAGACACATCACATTACAGGGCTGTTTATTATGAGACTCTGAAAATATGAGAAATATTCATTGTGCAGCTTGAAAGTAAAGTCATGGTTCGATGAGCAGTGTATGTAGTTATCTGTATTTTGTTTCAATAACACAAGGATTAACTTTACAAGTGTGATTTCTGAAGTCATCTTTTATCACTTTTATGAAAAGCATTGCATCAAAGTTAATTATGTTGTTTTGTGAGAAGAGTGTCTTAAGTGCAAAAATTGTCAATGGTAAATTTAGGCTTTAGATGTTCAAATGAATTCACACATCGTTCCAGGCATTCTTTGCTGAGTTACCAGCTGTCCAGGCCAAGTTTCAGCAGGCACAGTCTTCACCATTAGCCAGCAGTGTTCCAACTGAACAGTTGCAAAACCTGGCCAGACGATTAGAAGAAATTGGTCCAAGGGCTGCTCGTAGACGTGTTCATCTCAAATTCCTTGAGCATAAGGTATCTTTCGTTCCCATATAGCCTATGTACAAACTGCTTCATGTGTTATGTTATCAGGGTTAGATTTTATGGATTTATGATGCCTGGGCAACAAACTGGTAGCATTAAAATTTACATGTCAATCATCCAATTTTTTTGCTTGTTGTACCTGAACTACAATTTTTTGACATACTAAAAAAAATGCATAAAATTATTTTTGATCTTTGAAAGAACTGTGCAATGGGAGTGCATGACTGGATTCAGTTTCTTGTATGTACTCCATTGCAAATTGAATGACTGTCAAAGTTTTCATTCAATTTACAATGGAGTACGTCCAAGAAACTTAATCCAGTCAAAATTATTTTTGTTCTTTAACAATTGTACAAAGTTATCAAACATTAATTAAAAATATCAGGTCAACTGAATTGACCCTAACATCAGGATTAGAGGCATTATATTGTACTGCCAAATTTTGGTGTTAGTTCAATATTGTTAACTGTCTGTACTCTCTACAGGTGTCTTACATATTTTGCCTGGCCAAGATTTTTTTTTGCAGTGTCCTGGATGGCAGTCAAGTGTTTAAATAAATAATGGATGTTGTGTAATTTTCCTGTAGATGTTTATTATGTATTGTATTTTTATAATGATAACTTTACTAAAATGCTGCTGTTCTAAAGTAGTGTTGCAGAAAAGAAACTGCACTGTGGTGATATGAAGCTATATTTTGCTATTCTGGTTTGTTCAGCACATTTATAAATATGCATGTAACATATGTATGAGGAATTGATGTAAAAAGCCAAAGTGCTGTAAAGTCTAGCCTTTATTTTATATTGCTTGCTGTCATAATGACAACAAAAAATCGTAACAAAAATATTTTTCTCTTGAGGGTATGACTAATTGTTCACACAAATGAGGGACCAAAAGTGTGTATTCTCTTGTAGAAAATGTTTGTGTATGAGGTTTACTCAGGGTTTGTGAACTACGTAATTAAAGTGGACATATTTCACTCAGTCGTGATCGTTTCTGTACTATTTTATTTATTAGTGTTTTATGTCTCTTCGAACAGCTTCACAACCTTATTAGAGATACAGTGGAATCGTAAAGGGAGTCTGTCAGGACCTGTTTTAAGGGACCATCCTAGCATTTGTAAAACCTTGGGGAACCGAAATAGGTTGACCGGACCGGGATTCAAACATGCAAGGCGAGTGTTTTACCAATGTTCTACATCACTTGGTTATGACCTCAGAAATAGTTTGTGTATAGGTCCTCTTATTCCCTTCATTTTTGGGTAAATCCCTGTTTGTGTTTCGTGAACCGTGATCTAAAAGGGAGACTTGCAGCTGTTGAGACATAGGCATCAAAGTTGCTATGAATGGCTGTGGTTATTGCGTAGCATCAAAGGACTGAAACAGTAAAAGAGGTGGAGGTCTATTGATCTGTTGGGGTTGTAGCATTTCACTATCAGAAATAGTATTTTAGTAATTTTGTAATTAGTATTTTTATTTTTTTTTGTTTATATATGTAATTGTAGGTACCTAGTTAGGAAACGCCCCTGGTAGAGTAGGTATAGGTGAGTTAGGTGAGTTTAGTTTTGTAACCAGGTAGGCTAGGCTTCCATCCAATTTATTTACTTCTTATTTATTTATGTTTCCTTTTTGCGTGTTTTATTTTTTTATGTATGTTAGTTTTTTTTTTTTTTTAGAATTTCCCTTTTTATTTAGTTTACTGTTATTTTGTTTATAAATCTCCAACCCAGACTACAGTTTTTGTAACGGTTGCGAAGGCTTTTGAACTAGCCGCGAGCAACGGGTGGAGATTAGATAAGTTTTAACCGCCGAGGCGATAGGCTGCTAACTTAAAGTACCATTTCATTATTTTGTTTCTCTTATTTTCCAGTGCCAAGATAGTAATTGGTGTTGTTACCATGAAACTTACAATTATTTGAAGCTGTTTCAGTTTTTTTTCATAACAAGCGCCGTCAGTTCAATGGTAATTAATTACTTACCTTTTGTGTGCAAGATCAAGATGTAAAGAGTCACCGCCATTTTATAGCCTGTCGAACGTCTTGCAGTAACTGGTTTGCTACTCTCCCGAAATTTAGAAGACAATATATAGATATATGGTTGTATTTTCCTTAATATCCTTCACTCCCCATAATTTTAGTGAAGTAATTTTCTTTTAGTAAAACTTTTATTCATGTATTTTTTTTTTTTTTTTTTTTTTTATACTTAACTAAACCAACCCAGTGGTCCAGTTTTTTATTTGATATCTGATCTACCGTTCATGACCTAAGTTAGCCGAGGAAAGAAAAGAAAAGAAATTATTATTAACTTAAATTAAATGATGTAAATTATTTGAAAACAGAGTGTATGTGAGAAACGTTTATCTGTAAGAGTAATCTAATTAACGGTATATTTGAATCCTTCCAAATATTCAAATTTTTTGGCCGTTTCACTCAATGTAAAAATAACAAACTTTTAACTATCGTTTTTTTTTTTTTATTCCACCTTGCAGTATCCAGAACAACGTTTGGCACATTAAGTAAATTAAACTATTTGTTAGGATGTGGAGATAAACAGTGGTACCTTGAGAGGAATTATTTTCAGTTTTTCAGCACCCTACAGTTCTCACTCCAAGTCATTTTCTAATGCTGCTTATTGAAGAAGTATATTATTAAAGGATATTTATTATATCAACTTTTTTTTAATGGTATTGGACTGTTTCAACTTTGCGTCACTTATCCACACATACACTCTCTACAATACATATTTATGTATATTACATCACAGGAAGATTACAGGGTGGTGAAAGGGTACACTATGTATAACCCGGGTATGTCTGGGTACAGATTTGGATAGGAACCAGGCAACACATTCTCTTCTGTTCATATAGATCCCTGTTCTATATACAGCTGTGTATAGAACAGGGATCCATATGAACGTCATAGGTCAATGTCAGCTACAGTGTGAAATTACAAATGGGCTACAGTGAGTGATGTGCATAAGCAGAGGATTGTAATGTCAAGGTGAACATTCCATCAACTTAACTTCAGTTGACTACATCACTCTCGTAACACACATTACATGACTTAAACAGTCTTTGTTGGGTTTAGGGCAGACCCTAGCAGTCACTAGGTACTGTACCTTAAATGAATAGTAAGTTTCACATTTGCAAATTACATGCTATGTAAAATGTTTGTTATGCTGATTTGCTGGGAGTAAGTATTTTAAATGAATATCATAGTTCTACAGTCATTGTGTCTTGAAATATAGCTGAACTCTTTTACAACACTTTTCAAGAAACATGTAGAAAAAATGTAACATGCATAAGCAAGAATCAATAATATTACACCAATGGAATGATACCACATCAAAGCAACTTCTGATTTCACAAGTTTGTGAACTGTCAGTCTATAGTGAGATGAAATGCAGGCATGCATAAGTAATTAGAAAATTAATACTAATACGTAGTATTTGAGTGACTTTCCTACTCATGTCTTGTGTATTGTTTGTTCATAATAGTCTTATTCAGGACCACCACCACTGTTAAGTAACAACACTATAATTCACAACTATGATATACTCCCAATCATAACTGTTTTGTGCATTTATCTTTGGTTACAGTTATGTAGTTACAGTATTTTTAAAAAAAATTACTGTTAAGAAAAAATGTGTCAAGGTTGTGACTGTGAACGTAACAAGTAAATATTGTCGTTATTTGCAGGAAGTGAGATATACTGTGCTAGTAATGTTATAGGCAAGAATTGAAAGTGTTATACTTAATAGAGAAGTGGTGTTATACATATTCAAGAATGTTATAACACGGTACCTATTGTCATATTTTTAAGAGTTAGAATAAGGGATGAAGTAAGTTATAAGGTTTCTGACCTCAAAAGGAATATAGTTTCCTAAACATAATTATTTCGCCACTTCCTCTACTAACTGCTCTCATGAGGCAGCAGAAAGATAAAAATGTGTGGTTAACTTATATAACAATGATGTATTGCAAAACAGATGCATAACAAATTTTTTGCACCATCAGTTACCTTATTAAGAAGTTAGGTAGAGTGACCCATCAAAGTTGGCACCATGTTGCTTGTATATGGTGATTAAGTGAGGCCTGCGTGTATTTTTGCAGTGCTGCTTGATCGCATTCCTGCACCTGACAGAGACTAAGTTGCGTGGCTGGACTGTGAAATATGGCCGGGAGGAGAAGGTGAACCAATTGCTGGAGCAGTACCGCAACTTTGTGTCCCGCAATAGGATATTCCAAGAGTTCAACAAAGCTTATATTGACATGCAACAAGTTATTGATGAATACAAGAGGGAAGGCAATGTTGGTGAGTCACCAGTCTATTTTCCATGAAAAATCGAGTACAAGTCATGTTATTCCTCTGCTTCAGTTTACTCTTATAGAATGGTGAATTACGGTAGCTGTCGACCCCAGAGCATGGTTTTAGTTTTTTAGGGATTAAGATGTTAAATTATATTCGGCGATGCTCAGTCACTTTCAGGCAGAAACCATTATCTGCACTGAGAAGAGGAAAATATTGCTAGAGGAATAAAAAGGTGGAAAAAATTTATGAATATGTGTTTTTTAATGTTTATGAAAATGAAAATACTTATTTGTTCATGTTTTCAGGGTATTAGAAACACAATCTAAAAGATTCTGTAGCAATTTGGGCAGGACCAAGATGAACAAAAATGTCAGAGGACATACATGTATATTTGACCAGTACTGAGCTGCATTTAATATAATGTAACACATAAATCCCTATATTGCTTATGCTAGCACTCCCAAGTAGGCAGCTCCCTTAAGCAGACAAACTCATGACATGTTTATTTCCATTTACATGTTATAAATTACAGGCATGTCAGGAATTTTTGTTAAAATAATTTTTGTTGGGTTAATTTTCAAATTCATTTCATGTGACTGGTTGGTACTCGCCTTTTGGCCAATAAACATAAAAATAATTTTCTTCAGTACAAAATTGTCACTCCACATAACAAATGACTAATAAAAACCACTTTGAAAACAAACCAATTATTTTGACTAATGCGTTATCATAAGTTCCTATAATCTCTTATGAGAAGTGTCTTTGAGTGTGCTCAAAATTATTTTGGTTTGTCAAGATGAAACACTGCAGTGTACATGTACCTGAATTCAGTGATAATCTAAGTGACTATTACTGGTAATAGAATGTGATGGATTTCTGTTGAGTTACTTGACAATGCATCTGCCTGAAGGCACTGCTGCCATCTTACAAGTAGCTACCAGGCCCCAGATAGTAGAAGGGTCAGAGCAAGCACAGCTAAACAGGAAAGTTATGGTGCATGTGACTCACTCATTTACTATCTCAGTGGCTTACTAACTCGTGACATGCCACTGTGGGCTCCACCAAAACCTAATCACACTTCTTACCTCTATGCTTGCAACAAACCTACTCTCTCCTGTGTTCACTCCGCAAAGAGTGCTGTGAGACTGGCCATCATACTCCTAGCTGACGCTACTTATAGCTACTCGAAGGCAACTGACCAACATTGTTAGGTGCTTTATTGGGTGTTAGGTAAACTAGTACACCCTGTACAATACAAGACCTTACTAGAATAAAATTAATAAATTGCAGTAAACTGTTTGTCAGTTTCTTATTTAATAGTTTTAGATAAACTGTTTTGAAGGTACATTTTGGTTATTTAATTGTATCCCCCAAAATTTTATTCTACCTATTTTCTGTTTTGAAAATCATACTGGATTAGCATCAGAAGCAGGAGTATCTGTACAGTTAAGTTTGTGACCTGGAAATGTTAATAAATTGAAGCTACCGATCAATCTATCCATCAGCCACAGAGTACATTATTTTTACCTCTTTGAATTTTTCACAGCTATTCTTTTAAAAACATGACTTCAGGATTTAACACAGAAAAAACTAAAAGTTTTCTAGAATCTTGAAATGAACTAATAAACCATAATATTCACAGGAAACCCCAATTTTAGTTCACTTCATACTATCCTGGCACATTTATATTGCTGTAAATGGATTGTGCATCTCATTTACAAACACTGATTTTGGCAGCTATCTTCAAGAAATATGGTTGTAAAGGAAACTGTTTTCCAGGAAACTACAGGTCATTACAGCTGCACCCAAAGAAATCTTTCTTAGGAAAATAATTGTCAAAATGTGGCCTTCGTAATTGATATACCTTGTAAGTTGTAGATTTGTTCACAAACTTTATTATCGGTCTACATCAGCTGTTAACATATAAAGTGGATGTATGTGTTTGTATGCAGACCAAAGAGAGAGCGCAAACATCGACCGGTTCATGCGGGAGACAGGTGAGCGCTGGAAGAATGTTTCGATGGAGCTGCGCTGCGTACAGAGCATGCTGGAGGAAGTGGTGGCTTACTGGAGGCGTTGGAACTCCTTGGCAGACGAGTTTGAGACCTGGCTGGACCGAGCATATGGCATGCTTGACCTATCTGAGGATGACAAGATGGAGTACTTCCAGGTACATACATGAAGTGCTTGGTATTTTAGTTACAGCTTCTTTACATTCTTGAAGAAAATAACTGAAATATTTTTGTGACTGTAAGACTGTAAATCATTACTTACCGGTACCCTTTATTAGTTTACGCAGAAATTAAATTTTAAACAGTAGCATCTTTTTTGTGAATACATTAATTATACCCCATAATTCAGTCATTAAAATTTTTATATTATATATAAAGATATACTGTTATGAGAATTTTCAAGTTGTATTTTAGTTTTATTTCACATAAACATTGTATTTGTGTTATGTGTATGCTGTCAGTCAGTACTGATTGTAAGATCTGAGTAGTAAAGAAACCCACTACAATGCATAAAATACTTTGTACTGCAATAGATCCTTTTATTTTAAGTGTTTTCATAATGATGAGGACTGTAATTTTGCAGTAGTATTATGAATATTCTTTAATATAAATTGTTTATGTGTGTTACTGTTGCACAAATACTTGGAATAGTCAGAACCCGGCGTACATTATCAATAAAAAGTGTTCACGTGGTCTTCACATCAAGAAGCATGGACCGGACTAATTGTACAAATCATGAATACTTGAAGACAGTCGATTACATTGCCGCCAATTCTAACAGTTATGTCACAAAACAGATTTCCTCCGAACTCGCCATTTTTTGCACTATTTCAGTGATTTTATTTGTATTACGGTAGCTGAGAGAAATAAACAATTTATTGGGGGTGCTGAAAGCAATCATAAACATACGTATGTTCAATTTAATTGGCTAATTTGCAGACATTACAATTTGTATTTATTTAAGAGGTGGGTGTCATCTTTGTGCAGGCATATTTGTTCATGTAGGCAAACCAACATTTATATCACGTTTTAGCTAAAGGATACTGTTCCCAATGTTTTTTAAAATAACTATTTGGTCTTTTGTAGGACTAATTTGTATGACAAAGAAATAAAATGTGTTACAAAAACTTCATGGCAGTCAATATGGAAATTTATATGTGGCAATCATGGATAATACTAACGTAAGCTAATATTTGCCAAGCTAACACATTTATTTGGAAGAGTTAAATATTGAAGTTTTGACATCACATATAGTTCATCGGAATTTCTGCACTGTGGCGAAACATTTGCTAATGAAGTTGGCAGATACTATTTCCTAGGAGTGCCTATTTTTCTGGACTGACATCTAAAAACATTTTACTTAAATTTAGCTGTTTGTAAATAATTTAGAAAAATTCTTACAAAAAGTTATATCAAAACATATTTTGAGGTTATTTCCAACTTTTGGTGTAGCATACCGTACTGAGATTTTCCCACCTCTTTGGGACATAAAAAAATGTTTCACCTTAGAACTACAATAAATGTTGTGTTTGTTTGGTCTGACAAGTACAAGAAATACAATGTATTGTGTGTATGTTTTCAGGATGTGAGTGTATGGAAGGACAAACACCAGCTCCTCGGTGACACAGTCAGCTTCCTGATAGCAACGTGTGAGGACCAGGTGGCGCGCGAGCTGAAGGAGCGCTACATGCGCATGTGTGCCCGCTGGGAGGAGCTGTTTCCGGTAAGTTCACTACTGCCTTCTCCCCACTGAGATCTCATACTTGCAGCACTAGAAGAACATGTCTGGACGTTGGCGTGGAATATTGACACCCTCACTGACTGATTAAGTTTGTAATTCTTGTCTCCTCAACTAATACTGTGGTGCTTTTTTAAATAAATGAGTGGGTGATAGGAAGACTTATGCCAGTTGAGTGCCTTAGGATGCAGCGAGACAAGTAGTTAGCGAGCAGGAGTCAGTTAATGAGTGCCTGTACTCAGGCCCGATCTTGCTTGTTGTCTTTTTATTACACAAAATTAAAAGCAGAGGTGCCGTCGTACCAGTATATGGTTGTAGTAAATTGCAGCTAACACACATATGACTCAACCTTTGTACATTCCAGATTTTCTCTCAGGAACTGTATTTAAAATTTATACTAATTAATAGATTTTGGCAGAATATGTATATTTATTTTTTTTAGTTGACAATGGTATATACAATTTTTTACTTTTTCTATAAAAATTATGTACAAGTATATTTAAAAAAAAAAATCGAACTCATGCAAACGTGTATTTTAGGGTTTTCTCTGAGCTACAGGACTTCTCTTAACACTGGATGATATGAATCACAAGTAGGAAGTTTGATTTAGTTAGAAATCGTACCATGAAGGCCACTAGTAGTACGTCACTAACATTTTGTTACCACGGTAATGTAAAACAGAACCACAGAATTAGTGAAGCGGAGATTTTTTGGGAACTAAATCCAACTACCTATGAGGTGACTAACTCAACAGATTTGGTAGACAGGAAAGTGTCCAGCCAGGCATGTACTTCTAATAATGTGTTTGTATCCTAATAATACATACAGTATTTGTTTGTGCTGTGGAATCATGAATCTTGTATCTGGTATTAAGAAACAACAGGGTCTTTTGTTTCATGTGTGCAGTACAATAATACATTTTACCCCTTTCTTAGGAAGAGCTGCAAAATAAGTAAAGGTATAATTTTTGTTATGTATTTAGGTAATTATCTTAAACACTCTTATTAGTGCTGTAGTTACAACTTAATGAACATTTTAAAAAATGCTGTTAATTTTTGCATGATATAGATAGTTGTTCTCCATATCATTGACTGATGTAACATGATATTGCAACAATCATCTCTTTTGTTGTATATTATGAAAAACTTTTTTTAAAAGGGTGTAAGGGATATCAGGGACGTGTGGAATAAAGAATATAAGATCATCTAAATAAATTAACTCCTCAATAAATAGTGTCATGTAATTATCTCCCAAGGTTTTAACTGGGTCAGTTCTCAGAGGCGTACCATTATTTTTAAGCCCAGTAATATTAGGTAGGCAGGCTGAAGATCAAATTTAGCCAGGATACAAATCACTTTTATAGGTTACAGTACGTGGTTTGGAAGAATTTCTGAAATGGATGAATTCTAACAAACAGTTTTTTTATTTCTTTCAAGTAGAATACATTTTAATTGGTCATGAAACATTATTATAAAGTCGGAGTCGTAATGCTATAGTAGTCAAACAATGTCACTCAAGAATGAAATATGATTGACTCACATATTTACAACGAGTGAATGTTTATGCTGACAGCAAGTCAGGAAGTCATCACTTGTGCGGTGTGTTTCTGGTGGCAGAACATCAAGCAGTACATGCATGCGGGAGACGTCCTACGACACAGGAAGGACTATCGAGCTGGCATAGAGAAGCTGCAGGCGTGGCTTAGGAACGCAGAGACTGTGCTGTCCTCATCACAGCTCAGCTCAACGGAGAAGATCAAAGCCTATGGGGAACAGCTACAGGTATGTAACTCTGTTTCTGTTAGCATTTTGTCCACGTCAAACCTCATGTCCTCTCCTTTTTGATTGAAGGTAGGCAGAAAGACGTAATGTACTGTCAACAGTTAGATAGTTAGAAACTGAAGCAGTAGCTCAGAGAATTAGGAACAAGAAAGTAAGTAGTCATTGCGTGTGTTATGGAACCATCGCGGCGTTCACCTGGAGTGATTTCAGAAAACCACACAAAACCAAAACCAGGATGGCTGGACCAGAATAATTTCTAATTAGAGAACAGTTAAGTGTACATGCCTCATAAAAAGATTTATATTTTCCACAATTGTATGAATTTTGCCACAGATATTGTTTTGTTTCTCTTAGTCTTTCCTCCTTCTATCTTCTTCTACCGTTTCTCTAAAAATTCAATTTTGATATTCTTTATAAGTACCGTAAATGGGGGTTACCTTGTGACAGTTGGGGGTGAGTTTGTGCCGCTTAAAATGTTTATTTTGTGGTAGTTTAGTAAAAAAGTTAAAATTGAGTGTCACAAAGTCTCCCTTGCAATCACAAAGTAACCTCCATTGAAGTTACGTATGTATTTTCATTATAAACATTCTGTAGAATTATGAGCAACCTAGTGACGTACAAATGTAGTTTGTGCAAAACATTTTTTGAGGTGTGTATAAGAGTGAGTCAGTTAGAAGTGAGCTAGTCATTCTCCAGGTCCTACGTAATTGTCTAGCGGCATGCAGTTTATGTGGTGTAGCTATGTTGAAGAAAAACTGTATTGCTGAATGAGCACTTTTTATCACAAACTTTGTGTGTTTGCCTCAGAAACTCCAAAGTGAAGTAGAGGGCATTGAAGACTTGTTCAAAGCTGTCAGTAAGAAATTTCAAGTGATGATCCAGGAACTCTCACGAGATGAGGTGGACCGTAACATGAACACACTAAAGAAGGAAAAAGGTAAAAAATTTTTCCACATCACATTTTGATCATAGGTGTGACTGATTCTTTAAATTTAAATCTGTTCTAATTTAACGTCACTACAATGTGTTCGTATGCTTGTATTGCAGAGGCATTGGTGCGTGTGCGGGCACTCATACCCATGCAGCTGCACCTCTTCCATCAGATTCTGGTCCAGCAGGAGTCCCTAGAGGCTGGGCAGGTGGAAATCAGCCGCTGGCTGGATGAGGCAGAGTCCCTGTTGGCCTCTGAATCTCTGGCTGGTGGTAAGGAGGCGGTGCAGGCCCAGCTCGACCGACACAAGGTACAGTGCTACCACCTTGCAAATTGCAATCCTTCATTCTTCACCAGATGGTAAATCAAACTGAATGTGAAGTTTTTTTTAACGAGTGGAACTTTAAACCAGTAGCTTAATTTGATTACTTTCTCCAACAGTATTCAGGCATCACAAATTATTCTACTTTGACTGCTATATAAAAGTAAAATATATTTTACTTGATCCTTTTACTCCAAGTTGCCTAGCTGAACAGTACCTGTTGGTGTTCACAGGCAACAGTTTTTTGTGTAAATTCAGAAAGTCAGTTGTGTGTATGTGTGTATGGTTGGAAGCATCCTTTATGTCCACATGTTTTTTAAATTGACCGTGCTTTTAAAAAAATGTATGACAAACCAAACTCAACAGATGTCTTGAATGTACATTAATGTTTCCATTTTCCACATACAGTTCAACAGTGAAATCTGTGACAAACCCAATGCTCCTTATAATCTTCTGCAACAATGAATTATCTGCTAAAACAACAGGTGTCTGTTGCCTCTTGTTTGGTGGGTTGTCTAATTTTGGCCTATCAAGTACTTGTTGATGAGCGAGCATGAGACATTGGGGTGGCACAAGGTAAGCATAGGAGCCAGTGACCTATTCTCTACTTGACGTGTGGTTGTCAAACTTGGGCCAGGTGTGATCACTGGTGTTTGAGAGGGACAGATCTTACACTTTAAAACACTAGGCTAAACCTCTCACATAGAAAAGGACTTCTAGCGGGCATCACTTACTGGTAGTGTAACGCGGCTGCTCTACGTCTACGTTGTTATTTATTGATTATATTTGTTAGAGGTTACGTCCCTGTTCGGGGCGGCAGAATGTGATGGGTCCTCGTCGCCGTCTCGTGTTATTATCTAGATGTTGGAAGTACGTCGCCGATGTAGTTGTTGATTCCGGGGATGTAACTCTCCTCCGTTGCTATTATTGCCAGTAGTTAGCAGGCAAAAAGAAGAAAATGGCAAAAACCAGCGAGCTGATGTGGAGGCGGTACCTATTATATTGATGTCCGGATAGCAGTGAGGTTAGTCCGAAACGGATAAAAAAAATAATAATAAGAAAATTTATATCGGCATTTTATTTATTTAACCTTTCTTTTGACGCACTTGAACGGACAATGGCAATTCATAAAGCGAGTGCTGGCCCAGAGTTAGTTGAGGTGACTTTTCTATCTACGTATTAGGCATTACCGCCTGCCCTCTGTGTGAGTAGTAGTACTTGGCCCGGCACTTTGTCTACCTTAATCACCGGCTATATGGTTATGAATATCTACTGCTTGTTTACTACTAAATTAAAAGGCAGCATGCCAACAAAGAAAGAAAATAAAGCTAAGTTCGACTAACGAATCCGCACTCTAGGCTTCACAGCCCCTCTGCCCCGTCTAACACGTCCTCCTCCTGCCGCCATGACGCCCCAACTAATAAAAACACTCAGCCGGCCATCTCCCGGCGACCGTTCACGAGCTCCGATGTACGACGACTAACTTTCCTGGGCGGACACCCGGACTTACTCGGCCGAGCGGCGGAGGGATACATCAGGATCCAACTTACCTAAAAAGTTGGTTAATTGACGTTTATAACCTAAAAATTGTACGTAACATAGATACTGATAAATTTACAAAGCATTTTATTTCATAATACCAGCTAAATATTTATTAGTTTATTAATTGGGGGATGTGCAGCGTCATCAATCTGTCGCGGATCACCACCTTCACTGAGTTTTGCGCCCGACACTACCACCCACGTCGATCGAGAAACGCCCGGCAGAGCTCATCGCATTCCAGCACGTCCCTGTACGTGCCTCCAAGCGAGTGAACTCTGACCTGCCTGCCAGATAAATCAGTCCAAAGCACAGGCTAGCTCCGAGCTTATTTGAAATTTTAAAAGCCAGCACTTCTCTGTACGTGCTTCCAAGCAAGAGAACTATGACTAGCCTGCTACATTAATCCCATTCCAGGAGAAGCAAGCTAAGGGGCTACTTGAAATTTTAAAAATCCAAACAAGGCAAAATATCAGAAAGGTTTACTTAGAAAAGTTGCTTGAAATTAAATTAGCTTTAAAATGAGTCCAAACACGACATAAATCCAATAAAATTGACACGTAAAATTTAATACTTTTCTCTTGCTGTAAAGTTAAATATAAATTGTAAGGAAAATTTTAATGTAAATTTCTCTATTCGCATCCCCAATTAATATGTTGGATCCCGCCGTATACATCCTTATACCTGGTTAAGTTGGCCTACTTAATTTGTTATAAACAGAGAAAAAAAATATTAATTAAGACAAAAAAAAATTGAGATTACTGTATGATAAGAGGCCAAGTAAGTGCTACGTGCCAGTGCACGTCACAGTAGATAGCCAGGCTGGTGGATGCCACTCATGTAGCAACTTTTGTACTGGCCCTGCCTTTGGGCGGGGTGGCGTTTTTATCAGACTGAGCAACAGGGGTGCAATATGTCACATTCCCCAAATTATTTTTCGAGGATAGCTTTGGTCGTAGATGTCTGCTTCTCAGATGTACAGTAATGAACACAGAGTTCCGGTAAAGTCGGGCTTCGCCCTGAAGCGGAATTGCAGGCAATATTACCCTGCTAAGGTCTTCACATGGCTGATGGCACTGAGTGCAGCTGAAGATAGCAGCTTGCTGCTTAACCTCTTCATTGCTTATGCTATCATTATTAGGAGTGGTAGGATTGTTTGTTATTGTTGGTGTTTGAAATTTATTACTATATAGAGGATCTTTGTACAAAGTTACACGTGTCACTGAAAATTACAGAAGTCGCTGGATGTTTCACAGGTAACTGAATATTTACAAGTTTACACAAGTCTCTGAATATTTCACAAGTTTGCAGTTTAGGTGCGAGTAATTACAAGTTCACAGTTTGAATGAAAAAATTACAATTATTTACAAATTTTTTTTAGTAGTTGTGAATTTACTCGAAAATTATTGCTTCATTGGTTGGACTAGTGGCCAAAACTGGGCTTCACTCTTACATGTGGCTCTACGGAACTCTCCTGAGATAACACTTCCGGGTTTGTTACTTCCAGTACTACAACTTGCACGGGACTTAACTGGTGCATGTGCGGAACAAAAATGGCGCACACGGATACAGGTTTGTGGCGGCACCACTAGGTGCAAGAAGTTTGTTAGACGCAAAGGATCCATCATTAGGCGAATTAAGGAAAGGTATTGCTGAGGACACCTCGCGGACATCAACCATTTGTGACGGACTGTTGTGTGTTAGGCTGGGGCACCTTGCGGACATCAACAACCAGTGTGTACGGTAGGAAGGTAGCTATAGATAGGGTAAACTGGTGGCACCTTGCAAACATCAATCACCAGTTCGGATACAGGAGTGAACTGCACCTTGCGGATGTCAACCATTCGGGAGTGTGAGTGTCAAGGATACTCGGAGGCTAAGGGCCGATTGCATAGTCATATTGAGAAAAATCTAAGGCCCCTCTGAGTGACCTGTGAGAAATTTTCATAGCAGAGACGAAAAGTGAGTGAAATCTAAGGAAAAACTAAGAATTTCTTAAGGTGTCCTCAGACTTTCCTTAAGAATTTCTCAGGCTGCAAATCAATCATGGTGGCCATAAATTAAGGTTAGAATGTCACATGGGGGAGAATAATACTATTATTTTTAAAAATATTGGTAATATTTTAGAGAAGGAACATAACTATAGTGTAAATGAAAGACTGCGTTGGCATCTACAGCACAATTTATATTCGTTGTGCAATTTTTACATGAAAGCAATGTCATGTTTTTTTACAGTCACTTTTGTTATCAAATAAATTGGTTACAATACCATTTTATAAACAAAGTGGTTACGATGCCATTTTATAAACAGAATCGACAACGTATTTTTTATCATTTTTATTTTGCATTTTTTCAGCTTTACAATGTGCAAAACACTAAATATAAGTTAACAAATCACTGTCATGTAAGTTTTGTGCATAATAAATGGGAAATAATTAGAGCTGGGTCGAACGTTCGAATTTCAAACTGAACTCGAACTTGTAGGCTAAGTTCGGTTCGGTTCGGAGAAAAAAATCTACAAAAAAATTAGTTCGGGTTCAGTTCGAAAAGTAAATAAAAAGTTCGAGTTCGGTTCGAAAATCTGCAAACTGTAAGTAATAACCGAACTTCTAAACAAACTCTCACTAAAAACACGTATCCCACATAACATTCAAGCACGTAAGAATACGTGATTGTATTGTTTACATCAGTACAGATAACTGTTGCCAACCCCTTCCTTTGAAAAGTCTATATTACTTTGGTGAGTGATAGTGCGACATGATAGACAAGATGGCGTCGCCACACCCACATGCACAATTTTTGTTCTGTATGTGTGATACACGCCTGGCACCAGTAGAATGTTATTTATACTATCACTAATATGTTTTCGTATGAAAGTGCAACGTCTCTCAAACTCGAATCTTGACTTTGGCTGGAAAAATATTGCTCCTAGCTAGTATGTTGTCTGGTACTGAAAATCAAGTGGTATACAAATTGTGTGTAAGTTAATTTTCTAATATTTAGAAATAAATAAATGGACAGCGTACGAAACAGGTTGGTATTTTGATATTTGTGTATTATATATTGATGAACAAGAATGTCTTCCATCTATTCTGAAAAAATGTTAAGGGTCAAATAATTGTCTTTATTGCAATAATAAAATAGGTAACTGTTTAGTTTGAGTTTGGTTCGAGTTCGGTGAATAACAGGAAGGTTCGGTTCAAGTTCGGTTCGAGGACCATATTAAAGCGTCAGTTCTAGTTCGGATTCGAGGGAGCTATTGCTACATTAAGTTCGAGTTAGGTTCGTTGTATAAATTTGAGTTCGTCCCAGCACTAGAAATAATATACATTTTAGCTACATTCACAAGTCGATGCACGAAGAGAAATTATTTTTCTCGCGATAACACTTCACCTCAACTGAGATATCTCATTTCCTGACTCTGCAATGCAAACGAAAAATTCTTAGATTTTTCTCAAGTTCTCCTTAGTTTCACATTTACCTCAAGATTTTCCTCACTTGACTCTTCAATCCACTCTAAAACAGTTCGCTGACGACTGAAGATGATGCTGGGCTGAAAGCCTAAATCCTTGGGGGGTCGGGCAGAGTGGGTGGCCTCCCGAGGGAGTGGTGATAACGGAACTTTAGGAGCAAGGCGGGCTTCTGAGCAGTAAGGCCAACAACACTGCCTGAAATTTCACCATGTGGGCGTGCGAGAAATAATTTTAGTGCAAGAATTCCCCAGGTAATCCATTTGATGCCTACAATACTAAATAATTTACGTTAATAAATTAATTTAGCGTATATACAAAAGTTGGTAAGTAAAATACTGTATGTGTTACAGTAAATATATGCTTTAAGTGTGCGTGGTAGATAAATGAATTCTGAATACATCAATTGATTCCTACGTTTTTTTCAAAGCCAATATGGATAAAATACTTAATGACAGTCCTAGATACTGGTATTTGCCAACTTTATGAGTAAATATTTATCTATACTTACTAATTTGTTACGCGTGATTTCTTGCGCCGCAGTTAAATACACAACAAATTACATCAGAACGTTATTATAACACACACATAACTAAATACAATCAACATTTCTTAATTTCAATTAGGCCGTTGGTACATATTGTTGTGTGTCGTCTGCTCCTTAAAGCCACACTACGTAGTTTTTTAATTTCACATTGGTGCAAGAAATTCAAAAGTTTCTTAACGGAATACTTTGAAAACAAATTTAAATCTAAGAGCAGTCATACGATACGTAGTTGTATGTAGGCGTTTTGCTAAATATTACGCCGTTCGTTTGCAAAAGAAAATATATCGTGCTCCATTTTAAGAGTGCGTGGTAGATGAAAAACGCTGAAAACATCAATTCATTTCTACGCTTTTTTCAAAGCCAATATGGATAAAATACTCAATGACAATCCTAGATAATGGTATTTGCCAACTTTACGAGTAAATATTTGTCCAAATTACTAATTCGTTACGCGTGATCTCTTGTGCCGCAGTTAAATGCACGAGGTTCCGGCGTCAGAGATTGTGCCTCAGAAGTTCGTAACACTGGAAACAATTTTGTTTAAAACGTTGGCTAAAACTATTGTCTAGGATTGCTATTGTTTAATTTTCGCAAATTGGCTTCAAGAAACCTACAGTTATAGATTAATGCTTTTAGCGTTGAATTATGTACCACGCCCTCTTAAGAAATGCAATAAATTGTGCTAGCAGTGCTTGGCCAATGTTTGTTTACAAACACGTGCACATAATGTAAATATAAAGTAAAGCACAAAATGTTTAAATGTGGCATCGAGTGGTTCAAGGTAAGATATGTACTAACGTACTTACGTAAAGGGTAAGTACAAATGGGCATGAATTAACTGTGTCATGTCTTAAACATACAGTAATCTCACCATTTTCCACATGCTGTTCAACAGTAAAATCTGTGACAAATTCATTGCTCCGTGTGAACTCTTATGACCATAAATTATCTGTGAAAACGGTGGGTGTCTTGATCTTACAGTAACATCACTATTTATCCACATTCAGTTCAACAGTGCCATCTGTGACAAACACAATGCTCTGTGTAAACTCTTCCAACTGTAAATTGTCTGCAAAAACAGCAGGTGTCTTGAACATACAGTAACCTCACCATTTTCCACACATGGTTCAACAGTGAAATCTATGACAAACGCTATGCTCTGTGTAAACTCTTGAGACCATAAGTTTTCTGCAAGAACAGGCAATTATTTACGATAGCATTGACCCTTTAAAATTGTTTCCATAGCATCAGTTTTATAAACGTGACTTCCATAGATCAATGTGCATGTTAGCAGGGAGCTGACAATTCCTCCTGATAGATACATAGGACTCTTGTCACGAAAATATACAGTAATATACGTATGTGGGTAAAATGTGATATAGTGTATTATGAACTAACATTGTGGTTTCCTATAATTATGCTCTCAATCAGAATGGATTTTGAAAGTTTGCTGTGCTTGGAAAAAATTTGTACACTGTGTGTATCAATAGTTTTATTACATTCAACTTTTACTAAAATTTTCAATGTCTGTTCAATAAATTTTCAAAACTTTTTAAAATTTTTAATGTCTTCAATAAATAGTAACTGTTTGCCTTAGTAATTTCTGTTCATTTTTTCTAAAACTATCACTATGTGACATAACTTTTGAATATAATATTTTTATACTGTAATTTGTTTACTTAATGTACATGTAATTACATTCCTTTCACTAATGGCATAAAACTGCAACCTAGTTGAACTACATATATGCTGAAGCCATGCTTTTGACGATATGAAATCAGAATGTGAGGCAGAAATTGAAAATGAATCCTGTTTGGATTTTGTGCCATTTATTTCCAAATGTATGGCATTTACAGTTAAAGGTTTACTTCTCAAGGGACTTTTTTCATCTGAGAAAATTTGTATAGTATATTACGTGTGTAACAAGTATGTTGGACTTGTGTAACATTTCACTGTTATGTTCACAGCTTTTCTTCTCACGCACTCTCTACTACAAGTCAATGCTGGAGAGCAAAAACAAAGTTTTCCAGAGCATAGTCAAGTCTGTGGACCACAGCGAGGGAATAGACACGGAAGAGTTCCGCCATCGCATGGCCCAGCTCAACGATAGATTTGCCCGAGTAACACAGCAGGCTCAACAGAGGGAGTTGGTGAGTTAAAGGAGTTTGAATTGTACCATGCATGGATGGTACTCCAATATGACAAACAGAGTTGTTTTCACTGCAGCAAATGGTTGTGAAATGTATTTAAGTAAATGTTTGAAGTTTATTTGGTGAACAATTTACATTTTATGTCAATATCATGATGACTTTATGTGTGACAAATGTTTCAGAAACTACAAGAAGCTATCCGTTGCTGGCACAACTTTCGCGAGAGTGAGCATGCTATCTCGGATTGGCTCCAAAAAGCAGAGAAGCTGATTGCTGAGAAACATATTGACAGCAAGCAAGCTGTTGAATCTCACAAGGTAAATAAGAATTATTGTAATGAACATGTTGTTTCTTGTTTTCAATTAATTTGTGTTTTGTAGCTATGAAATGGGTTTTCAGTATTTTGGAATATTGTAATTAGTAAAATGAAGAATTTTGCTGTTTATATTACAGTATAAAGTTAATGATTTAAAGTATAAACAACATCTTGTAGTTGATTGTATCCTGCTGTGAATGTCTGCTGCAGAGCTTCTTTGATCAAGTAAATGAGCGCTGGATCCAAGAGCTGGTGAACTCTGCCCAAGACCTGAGGAAGTGCCTACCTGTAGACCAGCACCGCCCTGTGACTGAGACAGTTGAACGCCTACAAGCCAAGTGGAAGGTATGGACTAAACTTATGATTGAGTTTAACACAGTTTAATGTCATGCTAAGAAAATCTGCTTCAAACTTCTGCAGTTTTTTGTCATCCATATCTCCTTTCCTATGCCTATTTGTAATTATTATATGTAAATGTATTTTATTACAGTTAGAATTTACTATATGTTATATACCCCCATTTTGTGAAGCCTGATACTGTAAAATACTCATAAAAAGTTTCCTGCTTAATTAGTGAAATAGTTTTGTAATTATACCTTGTTTATATGTATGCACATGTGAAATGTAACCATTTTAATAAGTTTTCCTAATATCAGCATAATTTCTCTCTGTCTCATTACAAACATTTTAAGAGTGTCTTAGAGTAGATATAGGTAGATTTTTATTTATTAAAAGATTTGATTAAGGTTTTTACGGTTATTATAAATTGATGTAATATTAATTACAAAACAATTTTCCCATGAGCAGTTTTGATATTTAAAGATTTGATTAAGGTTTTTACGGTTATTATAAATTGATGTAATATTAATTACAAAACAATTTTCCCATGAGCAGTTTTGATATTTGACCCCTCAAATAATAATTACTATTCTAAAATATTTCACCTGATAGCCTTCATGACATTCAGTGAACTTAATATTATAGCAGTAATAACTTTACTTGAAAGTATAGTAAATGTGAATTTTTTTGTGTAAAATGCCTGTTATATAAACTTATTAAATTTTTTTGGTTATATTGCATAGCTGCATTTGTTTGTTACCAGTATTTTTGCATCATTGTGAACAACATTGGACTATTTGTAGTCTCTGTTAGTGTGTGGAGAAACAGAAATACGGTGTTTTGTCTGCCCAAATTTTTTCACAACTCATTTGCCACAAAAAGTTTTTTAATAGATTAATGAAAGGTCTTTTTTAAAGTCACTGAATTTACAGTTTATTATTGTGCACAATCTGAATGTTATGAGTGTAAATGGTGAAAAAACAATAAAGTAATCTGTAATGTTCTTTACAGGAGGTGCTTTCATTTGCTCCCTTGCACCTAATGAGACTGGAATTCAGACTGGATGAGACAACATTCACACAGTACCTCAAAGAGATAGAGAAAGAGATACACTCAGAGCAACAAGCTTTCCACAGACATGAAGATGTTGAAGCCATCTTGACGAGGCATAAGGTTGGCAGTACTGCATTATTTCCTTTCTCTGTGGCTGCGTCTACTGTACTTGATATTCTTCATTTATCCCAAACTTTACATGTGTGTGTGATTTTCAGAGAAGTGTTATTGAAAAATAAAAATAATTTTATGATGTGCTGGTAAGTGAATTATTTCCATTCTAATAATAGCTGTAATGTGATTTAAAAAAGGTTTGTTGACACAAGATATAGGTACTATACAAAATGTACAGTACCATACTATTTCTGAGCTTGTGTTTAGCATGTCACAACTGAGGCAAACAAAGGTATTAGGCAATACCATTTTGTTGCAAAACGACAGTGCATACCTAGATCTCAGTCTAGTGATGCAGAACACTTTCTTACATTAATAAAACACTGG
Organism: Medauroidea extradentata; assembly: GCA_003012365.1. Lineage (NCBI taxonomy): Eukaryota > Metazoa > Arthropoda > Insecta > Phasmatodea > Phasmatidae > Medauroidea > Medauroidea extradentata. The sequence continues at coordinate 26,310 of PNEQ01003877.1, forward strand.
CTGCATGCTAGATCTCAACAGTTAATACACATGACAGATGAGTAATGTCAGTTCTCACGTCTATTCTTTGCTGTGCTGTAGGAGTTCTTCACAGAGCGCAGGGCATTGTCGGAAGTAGAGCGCAGCCTGAACAATATGTCAGAGCTGGTGTCACAGTACGCTCAAATCCAGCCTTCGGAGCAGTCGCTGCAGGCCGCTCTCTCTCGCGCACACACGCAGTACCAGGCACTCATCAGTAAGGTGGACTCCATGCAGCAGCAGCTACAGCAGATCCCACAGCGCTGGAAGGAGTATCAAGACAGGTGAGTTGTCAGTGTTGCAGTACAGTGACCTGCATGCTCCTACTTGTTCTTGTTTAGCTTAGCTGAACATTTACGAAAACAACCCTTGAAGAAATAGCAAAAGTAATATTGATAGATTAAATGTATGGTTTTAAGTACACAAAGAGTTCCTCATTTATTACTAAAAAAACAAGAGTTTATTTCTTACTAAAAAATAAACGTTCTGACCATCACAAAGTCCTTTCTGTTTTTGCAAATTAACCCTGGTTTATGGTTGACCCTACTGATATTATTTAATAAAATTAATTTAATGTCCTAAAATTTTCACTACATAGGGCCCCTCTTCTCATGTCAGAAATCAGAAAAATCTCCAAACCTAAGTACAAAGTTCACTCACAAATTCGAGTAAGCATAAGAACTCTCACTGTACAGAGGAGAGTTAGGATTGTCCTTTATTTTAAGTTAAGTCTATAATGTGTTAGTGCTAAGCTTGTTGTGCTGTTGTGCAAATTTAGCTCGAAAATATATGGGTTAGACCTATTATATGAAGAAGTTCTGAGTGCAACGATAGTAAAGAGGCTGGGCAAAAGATAATTTAGTATAAAATGCATGTATAAGTGAAAATTTAAGTAAATGTTACAATATAACATAAGTCTTACGAGTCAGTACACTGTAAGTGTTCTGTGGTAGGTATCAGTTGTAGCATGTACTGTATGTGCTCAATGAACAATAAAAGCAACCAACTACCCAACTAATAACTGATGCATTATTCCATTTTTATTATAGTACAGTAACAATAAGTCATTGCTTCTATTTCAGCCTCTATACAAGCTCTAGGGGATCTAATACAGTATTGTGTATATAAATATATTAATAGGCTGTGCATAGTCATGTCATAAATAAAAAAAATTAAAAACATTATTTCTTGTCACTTTTTTAAGCTCTGCTTTGTCACATACTATATCCCTTGAAGTAACACTTAAATTTTTTTTTTTTTTTTTGGATTTGGCAATGCAATAATAATAAAGTGCCGTAGAACTCGGTAGACAGTCACGTGAAGAATAACAATATAAAATATGTGTTAGCTTTCATATAATTTTGGGGATTGCACTGTATACTGTATCTGGTTATTATAAACTTAAGTGCAAGTTACTGAACAAAACATGAAAGGTAGCTACTAATGATTAGTCTTACTGTTTTGTCTTTTGAAATTATATATTCTGGTTTTTTGAGAGTTAAAATACTTCTTAAATAACAGAAAATACTTGGAATGACTGAGTATTTGTTCTGTGCCAGTTTGTGTGTAGAATGTTAATACTGTATTTACGAATGCTATGAATTTTGGTGTCAATTGTTGACAGGTTCAGTGAGATGGTGAAGTGGATGGATAGCGTTGATGAGAGCCTTAAGAGGATTGTGACCGAGGTCAACTCCCTGGAAGAGTTTGAAAAGGAGCGGACAGTGTTCCAGGTTTGCAGCTAACAGTATCTGTATGATGCAGTCTCTTGCTATGTAGCAAACTAGTAGCAATGAGCCTTCATTACTTAGTAGCATAGTCCCATTATGTTTGTCACCCTGTTCCGAGGAAAAATTTTAACAAGGGCCAATTTCAGATTGGACCCAACCTAGACTGAAGTTGAAACAAATTTACGTGTATCAGCAAAATTCTGAATCTGAACTGAGATTTAAATAAGAATGGAATCAATGGTAACTGTTTGAAACATAAAACGAGGGTCTTACAACATTCTGAATTGGAATAGTTGTAGACTGTGCTGTGCTTTATTTGCCTGTAGTAGTAACGTAATTCTGAATGATGAAAGTGGAGGGCTCCATACCAAAGGTAGTGACTGCCATTTTTTATTTTAGTTTGCCAACCTGTCAATTTGGGTATTGAAAATATATGTATATCTTTAAACTTATAGTTTCAACATATGACAGGTACGTCTTGGAAGGTGTTTTTTTTTTTTTGTAACTACAGGGCTTGTGCTACCAGGGCAGGGTCTGTTGTGAAACTTAACCTACCTTGAGTTTGAAACTACTCTGGTGTTTGACATTATTATCAGAGTTTGAAATCAAATCACTTTTGGAGAATGAGCTTTTATAGGTCCACTTTAAATCTGTATTACGGAATGTTATTATACATGTACTGTATGATGCTCGAACCATTTAAATAAAAGGTAAATTTTCTTGATTTTTAAATGATAATATTGGTATTTTTGGTTAACACTGTTGTTGGATTTTGGAAATATGAATTTAGTACTGAGCTGCATCATCTCTATTAGTAATCATCAGCGTGCAAAATCAGTGCTAAGAGTATTTGTTTGCTATTTGTGTATTGTGTTTCTGTATTTTTAATTGTATAGTTTCTTCATATCATGTTGTAGATTGGAGACATGCTATACAAAATTATACAGTAAAGTATGTTGAGAATTTTTAAAACTAATCTAGGGAGTTTCAATTAATTGAATTGAAGTGGATTGAAGAGTAATCTTTTTACTGTTGGTTCACATTTAGTTTTATAATTTATTCCTTCAGATGTACAAAAATATGAATTTGTTGGGTGTTTGGACGAGTGTCGTTTTGGGATTTTACTATACTAAAACCATAAAACCATAACTTATGTTAAAGGAACTGTTAACCACCACATAAAATAATGCTGTTTTTCCATTTTATGAAATGTGAAAACGGTTCTTCGTTTTCAAAAGCCTCCAAGAAGTTAATGATGTGTTAGTTAAAATTGAATGGTTGTATAAAAAAATTTTAATTTATTTTTATATTTTAAGAGATCACTACTTTTGATATGAGCCTACGTGTATAACAGTGCATTGTGAGATTCAGGGGGAGGCTTATAAGGGGCTGCAAATCTTCCCATATATGTACAGATGGGGATGAGTTACAGAAATGACTTTTTTCTTTTTATCTTACAAACTTGTTACAAAGTTTATAAAAATCATATTTAAAAATAATGATATTTTTGTCCTTTAAAATTACTACAGTTTTGAGTCCTGATACATAAGAATATTTTAGAGGAAATCCACAATATTGCAAATAATTTTTTTGTATGACATTTAAATGTTAAAATTTTCGTTATCACGGACATGTTTGTCTCATCATATTAGTACTAAATGTTAAGTTGTAAATTGAACTGGTCAGCAAAATGCAGCCCTTTTCTTTCACTACCAATAAGTCTCCCCCTGAAACTATGCTCTTCGCAATTACATTACAGTACTTTTTGTAAATTTTGCTGTTTCAGTAAGCATTGGCAATTCCCCCACTTGTTTTTGGTTCAGTATTTCCTTTATCTTTGTATGATTGTAATGTATTTGCTCTTCTCCTGCCTCATGCTATCCGTGCTATGTGGAAGTAGCAGCTTAATATGCTGATGGTAATGTTCCTATTGGTTACTTGAGTTCTGAGTAGTGTCGTCATAATTCTGAAAGTGTCGTATTGTATCTTTTATAAAAAAATATATGTCACATTTATTTTAATCTCTTAGTGTGTTAATAAATGTATAGGATCATTATGCACATTGCTCTGTGTGATCTGAAAAATCTCAGTCTATAGTACCAACAGTTTATATAGAATTGGTTGTGTTACCAAGAGCCATAATGGGCTGCAGTACCATTTAGCGATTAACGTTGACAATTTGGCAGCAGTCTTCTCTCGACCTTTAAGGGATCATCCAACAGGGCAGATTCTTTTTTCAGTCCTTGTTTGCACACAGATGTATCATGGTGAAGTGGATAAGTTGATGATCTTAGGCGTTTACAAAAATTCACTTGCTGGAGTAGGGTAGATTATCTCAGTCACGTGACCAGGTTTTGTTGATTACCAGCAGTTGATGATCGCCTGCAATGCTATTGAAGTTTATATAATTACGGGACTTCAAAAAAGCCTACCTATTGTCTACAACTTTATATGATGAATATTTTGTTAAATGCATTCTTTACATGTATCGTATTTACATTTAAATGTAACATTAGTTGTAGTAGTTGATAGAGAGGCCATCAGTTGAAATTCTGAATACGGGTAAACTTGCCTGGCGTAAAGGTCAAATTTCAAAGACCAAAAAATTGAAATTTTGGCTGACCTGCCCTACCCTTGTGAATTTTCATGAGTGCTTCTTGTGACGTGTACTGATAATCCTTGTAGTAGCAGTTATGGTCTCTATTTCTGAGGTTTCCCAATGGTCGTGCCAGTTTTCAAACTTTCGGTAAATGTATAGTTATGCTTAAGGGAGCTGACCATATTAAAGGACAGTCTAACTTCCTAATTTGGCAGTTCTTTGGAGCCATGGAAAATCCATCTGATATCACAGGTAACATGATTTGTTAGACAATGTCAGTGAAGTACAAAAATATATCACACAATAGGTGGAACACTTTGGGTATGGATTGTGGAACTGCCACCCTGGTACATAGGTATGTTTTGGGAGAAATCCACAGTATTACAAATTACTTTATTTCTATGTCATTTGAAATGGTTCCACAATCCACGTCTAAGGTGTTACATCTTTTGTGAGATGTATTTTTATGCTTCACTTACATGGTCTACCAACAGTTCATGTTACATGTGACTTCAGAGTGATTTTACAGGGATCTAAATAATTGCTGAATATATGTTTTGAACCTTTTGATGGACTTGATTCTTTAGTATTGTCATCTCTCTTGTCCCCTTGATCAACCACTACTACCTTACTTCTGCAATGAACGTTATAATGAATGCAACTACGATAGCAGAAATTAATGCATTTGTTTATTTAGCTTTAAAGTATTGTGCCAGGGCAATAGTTACAACTTTGGCCATCAGGTGACATGTCACACTTTTACAAATCTCTTGCGTGCAACTGGTGCAAGGTATTAACCTCTACACTATTAAACACATTTAGGATGGTTTACAGTATTGGTTGAAAGACTACCCACAAAATAACTCATAACTGTAGCTTTACATCATAGTAATGCTGTGACTATACTCTGTCCACTCTAAGGTTGCAGCAGAAATAAACATTGCTAACACAATAAATCAAAGCAATTGAATTGTATCTTGATTCCTCACACTGTGATAGTGCCGTTAACACAGTTACCTTGCATTTTTCAACATTTCAAATTAAATTTATGCTGTGCAAATATTTTATTGTCATTCACTTGAATGAATGAGCTGCAACCTTAGAATGGATAGAGTATAGAGGCATTGATAAGCTTATCTGAAACACTTGGTAATCAATGATTGCAGAATATTTCAATGAGTTAAATTTTTATACTACGTATTGACTGGTAGTTTATTGTTGACCACACTGCGGTTTCTGATGCATCATGTTGTTACTGTTTCCGGCTTGAAATTAGTACTGCATACCTAGTAAGCTTAGTCTGATTGTTTTCCATATACATCAAATAGTAAAATATGTGTAAAATTTAATTTATTTCTTCCATTAAGTGTATATTTATGAAAACATATAATTTATAAAAGTAACAATATGACACCATAATAGATCAGTGGAATGAAAAGTGGGAAATAATATTTGAACTGTAGTCATTAATTTTTTTTGTGTAGTCAGCTTTCTTCTTAATTTGTGTTAGTTGCATGTTTTGATTTGTGTTGAATGATTAGAACTGTGTAATATAATTAAATATGTGAAATTGAGAGATTTGAAACAGGGCAGTACCTACTAAAACACTACTACGTAAGGAGGTGGTTTATAAATTTATCTTTATTCACTACTTATTTCAGATTTATATTGGGGTCAGAACAGTAAAATTTATTTTTTGGTTATATTATGTGTTACTACATTATACAGCTATCAATTTTTTATCATCCTTTACTCCATCTCTGGCTTATTTCAGTCTTGTTCTAAATAATTTATGTCCTAGTAAATACTACTTTTAATAAAATTCATTCATATTCAGGTGGCACAATGATAACATGTTGAATTGCATTCGGGAGGACCTAGGTTCAATCCCCGGCTCCGGCCATTCTGAATTTTGTTTTCCATTGTTTCCAGAAATCACTCCAGGCAAATGCTGGAATGGTTCCTTAACAAAATACCATAGCAGACTCCTTTCCTAGTACCTGCCCTTTTTTAATATTGTGTGTACCCGTCTATAATGACCTAGCTGTCAACGAGACGTAAAGTCCACTTACCTTACTGTGATGGGGCTGCTTCTCCTCCGTTGTTGTTTATATATGCATATTTTGGCGGTTATGATGTCCCTGTTCGGGGCGGCAGAATGTGATGGGGCTGCTACGTCACATCTACGTTGTGGTTACTATCTAGATGTTGGAGGTTATGATGCCCTTACTGCCGGAGACGACTTATCTAATTAGACTTTTCCTTGTTTGTTATTTATATGCCCGGATAGCCTGAGGAGTTTACCTAAGGAGTTTACATAGAAGAAAAAAAGGAGCCAATTTCTTTAATAACTTTCAGTCTTTTAATAATAGTTCACCAGACGTACATGGCACAATAACGTACAAAAATTCTTTCCCGTGATTTATGTCTTACAGAGTGAACGTGAATAGGTAACACCAGTGGCGGAATTCACTAAGTCATGAGTGTTCGTCCCAGTTTATTATCGGTTGTGATCTGCCTCAGTTTGCTCCACAAAGGAAAACGACCTAAACTACGGGGTACCACTAACGGTGTCTTAAATATACTGCTATACTCACATGTGCAGCTATTTCTTGCACCTACTTACTTGAGTACT